>JAPDSC010126857.1:32747-125490 GCA_026290005.1 Latrodectus geometricus
ATTACATCCTTTTTAGAAATAATCACTCAAAATCAATTACTGTTACAAGTTTATTGATTTGTTATTTCACATTCTTTCTTTTATTCAATACTTTTCAAAGAACATTTCTCATTGAAATTGCAAGTAAAACAGTAAAATATTGTGAGCAATTATGAATAATTACAAAAATAAAAAATTTCTCAAAATTTTAATACCGTATTCTATTATTTCCTCAAGTTATATCTATATTCTATTATATAGTTAAATCTATATTCTATTAGCTAATTTCCTTCTTTAACGGATTATTGCTAAAGATTAAATTTTTATCATACAAAGTCGATTGACAATTAGAATGGGGTTTTATTTTATGTGAAATTTTTTTCTACTATTCTATTCCATTATGAAAGAATCAAAAGAAGCACAAGAAATGTGGTGTATTGCATTAAATAATTATCATCATTTTAAAAAATACTATGGAAATAAATTTTTCATAATACAAATGATAAAACTTGTTTAAAATAGAACTTTACCTCAGATTTCAAAATCAGTCACTTTTGTCAATTTTTTACTGAATGACCGAAAATCGTCTAAAATCAACTTTTTAAAGTTATCAAATTTAATACGGAAATCACTTATAATTAATTATTATTAATTGTTTCATAACTTATTACTTACAATTGGTGTAATAATGTAAGTACAAATGCTGCAAAATTAATAGGAATGCTACTTCTTCTGTTTGTAAATAAAATATACTCTCAAAGATCACAATTTACAAACATGCGCAGTAAGAGATAAATGCAAATAAATTTAATTTGCAATCGGGATTTGATTGGTATCCTTTTTTATATTTCCTTTATTTATTTGTATTTTTACAGACATGTCATTAGCATTTAACGTTTATCTATTTTCTTCATAAATTCTTTTAAATATTATAGGCTTGGGAAAAAGAAATTCATTATTTTTACTTAAATTTCAAGGCCTTATTTACATGTCTTTTATTTGCTGCGTGCAAATGGTTTCAAACTGTTTTCTGGCTCATATTTAGCTTCTGAACTGCTAACATGCTGATCAATTTTGTCCTTTTTTGTGATTTTATCAGGATTTTTCAATAATAAACCTACTTGTGAGAGGGTCATCTTTAACGTCAAAAGTATCTGAATGGAATCAATGAAAGCAAAATTACGCTCAATTGGCTGTTACAGACCGGGACCATACCTTATTTTCAACTGCTTGACTTGTGCTATTACCTTTATTAAAGAGAAACTGAGAATGTACTGTTTTTTCTCTTTGTTGACTTCCATTTTTAACACTTTTCATATTATAAATAAATGGTCCTTATAAACAAATATTTTTAGTGTGGAATGTGATCTTTCCAAAGAGCATAAATCTTAAATTATATGCTCGATACTTAACTAGATATCGAACATACAGTCATCGACCGAGAAAATGATGGATTTTTTTCCCCTCAATTTAAAAATATTGGTTTTAATCAACAATCTAGTCATTTAAATATTCTTACAATACGATTATTTAACGAGTCTTATAAATTAGTTTACAATCTACGTGGTGCAAATAATTTACATAGTAAATTATCATGTTTTTATTAACATTCCATAAAATCTGTTTTACTTATGACAAGCATTTATCTATCAATTCATTACGGAATACGTTATTACTGTGCAGCTCAACTTTATCTTTTGATATCATGCTCGAAAATGAAAACGAAATACGCATAAGGCCTTATGTTATATTTGTAAAATGTATGATTTCAGGAGTCCATAACTCCAATTACCTAGATTCTGAGCGAAGTGGCTCGGCGTCCCCTTCTAGAGGTTACCGACAGTCTTCAACTCGACAACAGAGGATTGGTTCACCCACCGGAAAAGGAGACACAACAGAAAACAAAGTGGGTCCCCTTTATAATATACTTTTTTTAAAGTTTTCTTATAATTAATAATCTTTGTAGTACATCAAATGCGTAATTTAAGTAAATGATTCAAATTAAAACTGTTGACGTTACATGATTTTAAATTGCTAAGCATCTTTATGTCATTATGGCCTTCTTTTTGCACTTGTGTCAGACACAAAATCTGGTTATTCTCAGTTCATTCTAGTTCTGTTATCTAAAACAAGACTGGTCTAATCAGGTCGTATTACAAAGACAAGCTTCTAATTGAAAGAATGAGGAATACTCTTTTTGTTTTCGTTATATAAATTCACGAATTAGAATAATTTATTAGTATGAAATCAAATAATGCTAAAAGTGATATACGTATATTATTGTTTAAATATTAATCAGTACTTAAAAAATATCTTCAATGATGAATATAACACTCTATCGTCAAAATATATATTTTTTATATTATATTATATTTATATATTCGTTTGTTTGGAAAGTTATTTCATTTTATATGAAAATATAAAACACATAGAGAATAAATATTTTATTAAATTGTGTATTGTCAATTCTAATCAAATGTCTTTTATCATGTTTCTGTTTGTAGCATGATTTCATACTCATAAAAGGGCTAATTTTCAATAGCAAAAAATTCAGGTGGAAAAAACGAAATGACTTTCCAAACACAGAGCAATTTATATATATATTTAAATTTTTGATAAAAAATTAAAAATGATAGATATAAAAATATAATATTAAATCTATTTATTTATCAAAATTTAATATAACACATCGAAGTCCCGTTTTATGAAATTAATATCAAATTTTATCTTAACAGTTAGTTAAAATCTAATTATATATATATATATATATATATATATATATATATATATATATATATATATATATATCCAACTGAGTACTATTGGGAAGCTAGAGACATGATAGATTAATAGACTCTGTTGCAATATCTTTTTGAGTTATTGTACTATTATTTTAATTTATTTTGCTGTAACTGTCTACAATTCTGTCATTGGAAATATATATATATAATAGCCAACGTTAATATATATAATAATATTGATACGTAGTTAATGAGTTAATGATATGTATTTTCCTTTTATACAGGAAAAGTATCGAGCTGAAAATATATCTGGAGAAATACAGGTATGTGAATATTTGTAGCATAATAATTTCTTATTTCTTTAAGAATTGAGCTTCTATAATAGCTCAAATTTCTTTTCTTACAATAATATTTCATTTCATTGAAGTTTTTAAGCCTTTCTCAAATAAAATATATTTCATTAAAAGATTCTAACTCTTATAAAGCGATAATGTCAATTAAATATAGATATAATTTAAGGTATGTTATATAACCGTGAATAGGAAGAGAATATAAAAAGGTTAACGTTTTTTTTTTTTTAACCATTTTAGAATTCTATCCTTATAAAAATAATTTTATTACATCATATTGTATTCTTAAATACTTGGCTTTTATGAAGTTATAACACATAATAACATGATTTAAAAAAAGAAAAATTATACTATTTTAATCAAAAATAAAAGACTCTGATCTGATGAAGACCACTTATTTTATAATATTATTATTATATATTCTTTCAGTACTTTGTATGTGGCAATTCTACGTATTAATGAATCGCTTACTAATGTGACGTTTTTACACTTGGACTATGCAAAATCTTCGTAAATAAGTGTTTTTACAGCAGCATATTTTTTCCATTCAAGAAAAGATATTTTCTGCGTATTTCTTTGGCCAGCTAAAATCTAAGATTATAAAACTGCTTTGAATTTTCTAGAATTTATAAATTCTCTGATGTATTGTTTGGGGGCTAGCTATTTCTTTCTTTAATTGTTTCTCAATTAATAAACGGTACTTTTTGATTTGTATTAGAATTCCTTTTATCAGAATCAATTAAAAAGCATAATCCCATATAGTTTGTTTGTATGCTAAGAGTTGTGGTAGGATCTTCCGTTTGAGAAAGTTTCATTTAAAAATTTTATTACTGTCTTATTTACTTTGTTCTACTGATATATTGAAAGTGATTTTTATTTAAAAAAAACTGAAAGATGCTTACTTTCATTATATTTTGTTTCCCACAGCTTCAAGTATGCCATGACTCAAAGGCAAAGATCTTGTACGTAACAATTGTGCGAGCGAGGAATTTGGTGACGTCCAGAGATAACAGCGGGCTTCCAGATCCCTACGTCAAGTGTTATCTACTCCCGGAGAGATGGTAAAAAATTCAATGTTTACTCTAATATAATAAAAGTTTAAAAAAATTATACTTGTTGCCAATATTTATATTTAATATTGCACAAAAATGCACATATTTTAAAAGTTAGCAAATACAATTGAAAATTCTATATGAAAACAATGTTTTAAGTTCAATCTATACAGTTATGAGTTGAATTTACTTAAAGTTAAGATTTCATCAAACACTCATTTTACTAATGGTTAATTAAGTTAATTTACAACAATCATTAAGTGTCTTCGCTATTTAATTATTTCTTAAAGAGTATTTAATCGATTTTATTAATATTAATCACAGAGATTAAAACAGCCAGGTTTTTATAATGCAATGTGTCAAGTAATTCAGAAAAACAATTATATATACTATAAGACTAGTTTTGCTTTATTTGTTACACTAAATCTAATTTTTGCTTAAAATGGTCAAAATGAGTAAAGATTTGAAGGAGAAAAAATACTATCAAAAATATTACGATTTTTTAAATTTCTTATTTTATCTCGAACAGTGTAAACAAACTTTAAAATATATTTGCTCTTTTGGTATTTATTAAAATATATTTCATCATAAAATACGAAAATAATGTTGTACATGCACATTGTACAAATATTTAATATACATGCATTTCATCATGAAATGTGAAGAAAAATATTTTTTGAAAGCTATGCATGATCATTTTTAAATATTTCAAAATTTCAAAATTAGATTCACCATTCAGACTATAATTTAAATCTTTGATCTCTTTTTATAAGTTTAGGTATGCCAAAAATTTTATAAAGCAAAATTCAAACCATCTATCATATGTGTGTCTTAATTTTTTTTAATTCTGAGTGAAAACGTTAATAACGAATGAAAATGATATAAAACTATGTTGACAAGTATTTAAATCAAAACAGAAATAACTCATTTCTTCTTTAAAATGTTTCATCTTGAATATGTAATTCGTAATTAAGGGTGAAATATTTACTATTTCAATTGTGCAAACATTTTAATAGATATTCCTATTATGACTATTGTACATCACCAATTCTAATGCTCTTTGTTTAGCTTCGAGAATCAGAGACGCACCCGATACTTCTCGCGGTGCAGCAACCCGGAGTGGAAGCAGACGATGGTGTACCCGGAAGTTTCGGCGGAACAGCTCAAGAAAAAACACCTCGAGATTTCTGTCTGGAACTACGACATCAACCGGCCTCCCGAATTCCTGGGGGAAGTCATCATCGATTTAAAAGGTGTATACCAATTTTCAAGCATTTTACTCGTCCAGTATCTCTTTCAATTAAAAATAAAAAACGAAAAACACATCAAATTAAAACTTAAATTCAAAAATATTTTCTTTCATATATGAGTGATAATGTCATATATAATTTAGATCCCTTTATGAACAACAGGCGTGAACAGAAATAATGTAGCATGAAAAATGGTGAATATGCTATTTTGAGTTGATTTGGTTTTAGTAAATGTTGCATGTGGGGTTGTAAATATATTATTCATTTCATAAATACTGAAGAATTTTTCAAATCTCAATGATATTCTCATCATTTGATGACGTCCAGGAAAATAGTATGGAAATAACGTGTGAAGGCTTTTAACTTTGACCATATCTGTTTTCTTGACCGAGGAATCTGAGATGCGAAGCATATGTCCCGGTTAGATGATCAGCTTAAAACCAAACTCCCAATGTTTAGTTCCCAAGCATACTTGGTACTCAGTTTTATCGACCCACTGAAGGCATGAAAGGCTGAATCAACCTTGCTCATAGCCCAAGGATCAAACATCGGACCTTTGTGTTGGGACCGCGAATGTTAACCACAAATAAAACTAAATATGCTTATTTTAATTTGTTAGTATTATTTACTGGAAATAGGTATTCTTTGTCCTTTATATTTCTTTAATAAGTTTACTGCATTCAAAGAGCTAATGCATTTCCTGTTGTTGATTTCAGATTCCTCTGTGATCGACGAGCAGTCCAGGTGGTATAAGCTTCATCCCCATGATCCAAAAAAGTATCCGTGTCTCTCGTCTTCCCTTAACAACGAAGGAACCATGAAAATGGCCAGACTCAACAACCCCGCTCAAAAGACCCTCTACTTCGAAAATGGAGGAGATGACATCAGAAAGGTAAGTACCCTCACCCATTCAAATCGTCAACTACTTCCACAGTTTGCATGCACAATTTATTCTTTCAAACTGAATAATGAGTGCAAAATTCTTATTCAAATATGAAACACTATTTGTGATTAAAAATCAAATTTTAAGTTACTCATTAATTAATAATTGTAAATACTTAAAAATGTATTAAAAATATTTTTTTAAATTGAAATGTTTTTTCTGTTTCAATATTATTTTGTTATTAGTTAAGATTAGTAAATATGATATGTAATTTTATACCTGCACATCACTAACCTTTCCAGCAGATTATTTTCATGTAAAGGCAGGATAAGAACATGGTAGAAACTTTGAGGAGTGTGACACAGCTTACAAAACAAAATTTTTGTGTAGGAATGTATGATCGGAGTTGATGGATTGAGGTATGAATAAATGAGACATAAGATCAAGTGAAAACGAAGATATTTCTTATTTACAAAATCAAAGAATATTCTTGCAGCAGTTATTACAAAAACTCTCAAAGCTGAGATACAAATAATAATAAAAATGATTGATTGAAATAAAGAGCAGTAATGGGGTTTGCCATTTAAAATGTGATGTGTCTGCAAGATAGGCTCATTTGTAGCACTATTTTTGGATTAATTTTTACTTATAGTAAAAGAAGCAAATATTCGTTATAAGAAATAACTAATAAGGACAGTTAAAACTCATTAACCTGTTTTGGTTCTGTATTGGATCTCTCCGTAGCTTCCTGTCTTAGGATAGTAGATCAGTGATCCAGCTAACCAAGAATGTTTTACGAATAGGTTTGTACTGAATCACAAAGCTTTTTAGCAGTTACATCAGTACCTTTGTGAAAATAACCATTCGTGCTATGGTAGAGCTGTAACAAAAAATATGTGACATTCAAAAGGGGAAGAAACCATTTTTTACATTGAAGAGGAAACATCTACATAAGGAAAAGAGCATGTTTTGTTCATAGTCAGTGCATAATTTGGAGAATCAATCAACGAGGCTTTAAAGGGTTCCGTATACATATAGTGCAAACCTTCTGAACAAATAATTATTCTCAACACGAGTCAATGAAACAATGTGCTTCAAACTTATCTTGTAACAATATGCGTTGAACTTGATTTTCCAAATTTTTCTTATTTGTCATTAACAGAGAAGGTGATTTTTACAAAAAAAATGTATTTTCTAGTGAACATTACTCATCTGTGATAATAAATCTAAACAATATACATCCAAATTCATTTCAACAAAAATGCACCTTTGAAAATGTTTGGGTAAGAATTGAGTGCGTTTTCTCCAGCAGCTATTTCCTATTATTTATCATCGTTATTCAATTATATGCATTAAAGCATTTTTTTAAAAGACATCATACCAGAATTGCTTCGATATGTTTTAACTATCTAACGATTTTAATCATATGAGTTTTTAACCTGTTGACATGCCACTGTATTTCAAAGTGGTTGTCCTCAATAAAATGAGATTTAGTTCTACAGGATGACATATTGTTCATGGTAAACTTAGTTTGGATCCCCAGACTTATCGAGCATTGATTAAGCATCATATAAGAACATACGAAGGTGATTGTTTATGAGATTTTAGTTAAACCAAATGAAGATTTCATTTGAGTGATATAGACATTGCTTGATTATCCTTGAAATCAGGACAAATTTTTGGAATTGTTTGCCAATTATTCTTTCGGACATCCTGTCAATTATTAGAAGTCTAGTTGTTAGCAATTATCGTACACATTGTATGCCATGATGTTGTAAACAAAAAAAAATGTTTGTTTTTTTTCATGTCACATTTTTTGCACATTACTCCGGGCTATACATTCTAATAAGAAAAATATGTAAGCTGTACATTTCTTAAAGTTTGTCTAAAGATTTTAGAATCTCATTGTGTGTGATACGTGCTTAAATCAGATAAATTGGATTTTATTACACACTGATATTACAAAATTATTTAGTGTTTTTGTTGATTGATTGTAATGATATTTTATAGTTTAATTGAGTAATTTAAAACAGCATTAATTTAGCTTTTTAAAAAATTCGAGTCCAGTATAAAGTGCTTTACATTTCCTTGCTTTATTAATTACTGTTTTAAAATCAAACAAATGAATTTCCTTCCAATAATAAAATACAAAAATTATATATTGCAAATCAGTTTAGTAAAAAAGAATACCTTGCATCATGAATAAAATGAAGCACATCGAAATAAAATGGTATATAAATACTTTCAAACGATTAAATTAAAGGAATGTGAGATAAATATATCCTAAAATATCTAAATTCTTAAGAATAAAATGCAAAAAAAATTAAAAAACTGTATAAAGGCTGAAAAAAATGTGTCATTAAATGTTGAACATGAAAACGAAATTCATGTTTTTACTTTTGAATTTTTGGCTATCATCTTAATTATTTCTATATATTATTAGCCAAATTGGTAAAAAATTCCTGTGATAGCAGAGATGAAGCGTGAGAAGTGTCTAATTCATTTTTGACATAAATAAAAATCATAAACGCAATAAAGTTTATACATACTTGTTAATCACAATGAAATGCTTCACCACAAATCCAATATAAAAATATTTAAAAAATAATTTGCTATTTTCTTTAAAATTAAAATATTTTGTTTTTGACGGAGAAAGATGTATTACAAGTGATCAATTGATTCTCTAGTGTGCTATGACTTTAAGATGCTGACAAATTTGGATTCTAAATAACAGTTATAAAATTATAAAAAATTTATAAATTAGAAGATTTTTTAATAGAAAATTAATTATATTTGTCATTAAATTATCAGTCATTGAAAACACTTTTGAGGATAAGTATTTTTAAAAGTATAACATATAATCTCTTCAATAGGACTTAAAAGTTTACTTTTTTCATTCAGCGATAATATAATTCACGAGTGCTAAATAATTAAGATTTTAGCACTTATTTTTAATCTTTAATAAATTACGCAGGCTTACATTTCATTTGTTTCTCAAATGACACAATTTCCTCACACTTTAAGTTTTGCCTAATTACATTTAATGATTATAAGTATTCTCTGACCTTGAATGTGAAATATAGTAAGCCTGTTAATGGATAAAAATATCTGAAGTTCTGCCAATCTGATGTAATTTAAAAGTGATTAAAAAATTATATTTGTAATATTATGCTAAACAATAATACTTTTATTAAAACATGATTTTTCACTTACATAGATTCATATTCTCTTCATTTAAAACATTATCTGCATTTATATAAATTATTTAAAAATGTCTATTTATGAATGTTCTAAAATCAAAATTATGAAGTATTAATTTCATTATTATAATTTTACATAAACTTTTAAATTAATTATTTTTATTATTCAAATTTAAAAGTTTCTAATATTTTATTTGTATTCAAACATATTTTTCATGCAAATTTTTAGGAATAATGCATTTTTGCATGTTTTAAAATAGAAAGATGGATAAATTGTGTTTTATTATTCTAATATAATTGCATATTATGATATTTATTAAAATGTTTTTTTTTTCCTGTATGGTTTTTGAACCTAAAATTTAATTTACATTCTTGTATTTTTTTTAGATAACCGAAATCTGTCATACTTATAATTAAATGTCTTTATTTAAGCTGATTCATATACGCAAGTTAAAGATGATTATACATTAATCACCTCAAATCAAAGGAATGCCTCTAATTATCAAATTTAAAGAATTGAAAAGATGAAATTGGTCCTCAAATATTTCTGTTCCTTAACTATTAATATCTTAGTAAAATAAGCATTTTTCTCTATTTTCACTCGCAATTAAGATAATAATGTATTTATTATTTATTCATTTCTTTTGTATTGGGAAGTTAGCGAGTTCGATACCTCATCTCACTCAGTATTATAATAAGACTAATGTACTTTAAACTTTTTGCATTTGGATCACTTTCCCGTTTATGTGTTTTGGAAATTGAGTAAAAAGATTATAATTCAAATGTAGGTCTCGTTGCTTTGACCTTAATTCATAATTATCAGTCTATTAATTGGGATTTGTAGTCTCAATTGGCAAACAGGAACAGAAAATAAATTCCTCATTCATTTATTTTCTTTTTGAATGAGATTGGTGTTGAACTTTAATACGAAATTTTAAAATTATTATTTTATTTCGAATTCTTTTTTCATTTTAGCATTTAGTGGCATTCCAATAGTTTGTACTACTTACAAGATTGCTCTGGATAAAATGCAAAATGTTTAATTTGGATCATTCCTATACACAAGAAATAATTTTAAACAACAACCATTTGAAAATAATTCAATAACTGGTTATAATTTTTCATCATTATTACAACAATTCATAGTTAATTTTCAAAAACTTACCAAATCAATAAAGTTTTATTTGTAAATACAATTAGAAAATGCATTTATAACATTCATACTTAAAAACAACTATACAGGGCGCAGTAGCCATGCATAACGTTCAACGTTTATAAATATTCTATTTTTAAAGGTGTTTGAATTGGGAATGAATATTTTATGCAATTTGTTGTTTAATCCATGTTATTGTTTCTATTTTATGTGGATCGTTCTACAAATTTTGCATGTTTCAATGTGTATATAAATATTTAAAAATATATAAAAATGTGTTATTTTGTATTTTCCTAATTTAAATGTGAATATAGATGTTTTTATATATATCTCACAGCTGCTTTTTTATTTTAAATTCGTATTCCCTACATTTGAATTTACTTATTTCTTAATTTTCTAATTTGATTACTTTCTTTCGCAATATTCTTCGTTCTTGATGTCTAAATAATTACAGGGAAATTTTACAGAATATGAAATAAAATGAAAAATTCTAAAGCTCATCTTAATATTTAAAAAATAAACTTAAATTTGAAATGAACTTTCCTGTTATCATTTTCTAATAATGAATACATGTGAAAAAACATGCAATCTCTGATTTACATTTCATTTGTTGATGATGTATTTCAATATGTATAACTAGAACTAAAATTACGATTTCCAAATTAAGGTTCAGAAAAACTCTGTAACCTACTATATATTGAATTAACTCGTGGATTGTAACAACGCAAATTGCCGTTTACAGGTAAAATTGTTTAATTTAAAAATTACCAAATTGTAATTGTTATTAAAAATAAAAAAGAAATAATATTTTGAACGCATTATTTTTCAATTAACAAATTTATATGAATTGTAAAATAAAACACATTACTAGCTCAATCGTATATCTTTACATTTTATACAACCTAATACTTAAAGATATGTATCACAGACATCATTTTTTTTAATATAATTTCATAATTAAAAAAATTTTAAAAATATTTTCCTTGTGATTCAAGATTACTAATATGATTCTAAAGGTAATTTCATATTATTTGCTTTATTGAAACAAATTTAAAAACGAAAATCAAAATTTAAAAATGTGTACAGGAAGAGCCTGATGGAGCTTTTCCTGTGCGAGCAGCTGTGAGGTTGTTTGTGCTTGCTCTATGAAATGTATATTAATAGGTGTTTTCGCCTTGAATATTTGTGTTGTAATTGTTCTGTCCTTTCTCCTTGTGCATGCAGCAGAAACACACTGCATAAGTGCCGGACAACTTCCTTAAATAAAAAGTATATTCTCTTTCTCTCTCTCTCTCTATCTCTATCTCTTAATTTTCTTCCTCTCCTGTCCTGCAAAGTTCCTCTATCCTACTTTTTGCCCATGCATCCATCGCTAACATTTCACTCATTTTCAAAATATGATTAGTATGAATCACTTATAATTTACAGACAAAAATCAATTGTCCTTTAAAAAAAAGCCATTTTTTAATATAATTTTACTAGAATAATATCTTCAAATGGTCATACTTACCTATTAAATATTCTCAAATATTAGAATAAAACTTTTCAGCCGCCTTTTCAGTACAGAAATGGAAAAAAAAAAAAAAGAAAAAGAAAAAGAAAAAAATCAAGCCCGTTACTTTAAAACTATTTACCAAAAGAAAAATATGATCACGATTATATATATATATATAAGCACCAATTATTATCAAGAACTTTTTTATTCAGAACACACAAATGTTATGGCTAAAAACAGTCACTAATTGAAGAGTAGAACTCTTATAAATGCAAAGCTAATTTATAATTTATTAAGTATATGAGAATTTTATTAATTTATTAGCTTGTTTTTAATTTAAATGGGCTTTCATTGACTCATTCCAATGTTAAAATTGAATCTGTAAATTTATTGGTTTATTTCCCTCTTTCTCGTTTTGTTGTATAATCTTCGAACAAAGAAAAGGTAACACAAATAAAATTTCTTCAAAAACTTTTTATGTTAAAAAGATAAATTTTTATGTGTATAAATGTACTGAAATTATGAAAAAACATCATATTGACTCTATAATAAAGACACAGATTAAATATATGTATATATATAAAAGATTAGTAAGATTAAATTATTTCACATATTTTAATGAAATTTAAGAAATTTTCAGAAAATATGCTTTTATACAAAATGCAATTAAAAATTAAGTTAAAAAAATTTATTGGATATAATTTAATATATTTATAAAAATATTTTTATAATGAAATAAAATTATAATCTTAATTTTAACAAAATTCAATTTTTGTATTTTATGCACTCTAATAATATTTTTAAAATATTTATCTCACAGACAAGCTCTTATTATTTTATTGGAAATAAGTTTTATTAAAAACAAAATTTTAATATACTTTCATTGAAGAATTATTGATAAATTTAGCTCATCAATTAATAAAATTAAAATGTAAGTTAAAAAAAAATTTGAAGTACAAATAAAAATATAAAATTATCTAAAATAAAAAGAAATTTAATTTTTTAAAAATTACTTTCATGAGTCACATTATTTAAATAAATATTTCAGCATTTTTAAATATATTTTTTTCTTTCATTTATTTGAAATTAACTGTGAAAATACAAAATTTTCAAGAAACATCGAGAAACAAATTTGATTTCCAGCTTCATCACTGCAATTCTTTCAAAACTTAGTGATTCTCTAGAAGAGATCCGAAGCAAAACTTAATGGACTATTAATAAATTATTTTAAAAAATGAACATATATACTAAAGTACAACTGATTGAACTATTAATAAAAGACATATATAATTTTAAATATTAGATTTGATATAAAGTCCTTCGCTAGAAAATAAATAGGTATTATTGAAATATGATTTATTTGAGATTAAACTGAATTTTCCATATCCTTTTACACATTCGTCTACTGAGAATATTTCATTCATTATTTTTTCTTCGAGAAAAAACAAAACCTATTTATGGAAATAAGTCTTCTTACATTTGTTCGATTTAACAGAATAAATTATAATAATACTTTTCTAAAATTACATTTATTTCTCTCGAGTCATATTCATTCTATGTAAGTAAACAAAATTTCGCGGAAAAACTTCTTAGTTTTGTATTTTTATATACTTAAATCTATAATTTGTTTAATATTTTCCACTACTATAGGTATTAGTTTTCATTTCCTCTATTTGTTCAGCGGGTAAAACTTTAAAAAAATATGCCACTTTTTTATATTTTTCTTATATTATTCAACTTGTTTTATCCTTGATTTATGATATTTAACCTCGTCTCTTTTACATAAAAAAAAATTATTTGCTAATTATTGTTGAAAAGTAATTTTTGTCACATAATTATAAATTTCTTGGAGCACAAACTCAGTAATGTGCAAAACTTTTCTGTATGTGAGAAAAAGGTTTTAGAGCAGATCTTGCATTAATAGTTAATATTTTGTAAGGAGTGTACTCAAAATATCAATAGACCTTTTAAAACTTAATTAAATTGACTTCAATTTCCAGAATATTGCTTATATATAAAGTATCCAGAATATAACAAACCTTCCCCGCATTTTTTTACATAAATATTGATTTTTTTTATACAAGAATATATAGATATTAATAAAAAATAAAAACTTAATTTAAAATGTCATATTTCCTAAGATAAAGTAAAGTTATTCTTATATTTAGTCTCAATTTTTGTTAAATATGAAAATGAGTGAAAGTTAGAAAATAAAATACTTAAATAATTTATGATTGTTGCTGTTATTTCTAAAACTATAAAGAAAACTTAATTATTATCAAATAATAATAACCAAAAGCCATTTTAAAAAATTCGATTTAAAAAACTGTATATTCTACTCAAAAAACTCTTCAAAACTTTGCAGTACAGGCAAGCTTTGTATTCCTTGTGTATTTAAATGTTATTACAGTTTGATTGTGTGACCGAAAGCTTGAAATATATATGCTAGTTGTTGTACAATTGCCTGCTTTGTGCACTGCTATTTATGTTATTGTTTTCCATATCAATGTTGTATCTAAATTGTGTTAACTATTGCTATTTATTGTGTTTTTATACCAATGGTGTATGGCTTGCCATCAAACATGTATTTTTTATTGAAATGTATTTGCATTTTTTTTTACCTATGATATAAATGTTATGTGACCTATGATATGAAGTTATGCCTTAATATTTTAATGCGTAATTTATTAATTATTTGCGAGACTTCTTGGAATATTTACATTACCTAATCAAGAGTGTCACATATAAGATAAATAATATATAAGGCTACTTAATTTTAAATACAAGTATTATTTTGAAAAACATTCAAGATGCAAATATTATCTTGACTTTTTATGCAAATAGAGCTTGGAAGCCCTAAAAATCATAGCACTTGTTTCAAAATAACTTTTATTTGATGAAATCCAATATAAATACAAATTATAAAAATTCACAATTGAGAAAAGTGATTTACTAGTTACACCACTTTAAAGTATATACTGTATTTTAATTACTATTTAATAAATTTGAAAGATGTAATAGTTAACTAGATAAAATATTTTAATAGACATACTAAAAACACCATGTCATTGGTGCAATTAAGGAAATAATAGATTTATATTTTTTAAAATTTATGTTTAGAAAAAAATACTTTTTGCTCTTAAGTAATTGATCTGAGAACACTGCGACATTAATATCAAGTGTAAAGCAAGATTTTATTGTCTATCTTGACAAGTCTAATTAAAAATATAAAATTTATGCTAAAAATATTATACAGTTCATAGCACTACATATGTATATATTTATATACATATAGTAGTGCTATAAACTATATATATATATATATATATATATACGCATAACAATCTCCATCTTCATTTAAGGATAACACATAAAAAAGAAAAAAAATTATAAAAAGTCATAAAATTAGCAATGAACAGAGAGTTCATAGAAACAAAATATCTAAAAAAGTAGAAATCAAATAAAGGTCAATGCATTTAAAAAAAAAATACTATAGTTAAACGTTCTTTAATATCTCTCTCGTAGAGACAATTTGATTGCAAAGTACAGGTATTCTCATCGTCATTAAATTTTAATTTACTTTTTAAAGCAGAATGATCATTCACAAATATGATATTGAAAAAACAATCTATTTGATATGATAATCTCTAAAAACGTTTATTCAAAAATATAATTTCAATAAATCCTTTAATTCAAAAGTTTCATTCGTACTTTGTCGAATTGATTGCAAATTTTTGTCTGGTTCAACTCCCAACACAGGATTAACCCAATTAAATTATTCTCAACTATGCCACTTGAAAAATCCACAACAAAACCAATGGACTAATTACTCTTATATTTTTTTGCCATGAAAGAAGACTACATTTTAATGAGCCATTTGCAAAGAAATATACGCAAACGAAAAATTACGTGCTACATTTCTCTAAGTAGACGAGTGTATTTGTTAAAATGTTATAAGCTTATACAATATATATTTTACATTTATCTTCTGATGAATTGTTTTAAAATATAGATGTATCAGTACAAAGTATAAAAATTAGCATGTTCTTAATTCAAAATGCATTTTTAGTTTATTGAATACTTAAGCATCATTATTAAAGTCTACCTTAAGTTATTCGCTATCAAATCACTTATTAAAATTTTTAAAGATGTTTTAAATTATTTTTCTACATAATCTATTTACCAAACCTATAAGCTGTAGCGCTTTTTAATTTCTTCAACTAAAATAAAAAAGCAGTTTGGTATTTCGCCATAATCATTGAGATATTATACAATCTTTCCTAAACTACTTTGCCAAAAATGCCGGCCCATAATTTTTAAATGGGTAAATTATAACTTTTAAATGAAATGATTTAAAAAATTATAAAAAATAAAGTAATCAATAAACGAGAAATTGCGATTTATTTTCACCTTAAATATTCACAAATTTTATATGGAATTAAAAAAATGAAAAAATTAAAATAGAACAGAAATATCTGTGTGTTAGATCTTAATAATTTCCAAAAGATAAAAGATACTTTAACATAAATTCATTTCGTATATTACTTATCTTTTAATAATCAAACTAAAAATTTTAATTAATAATTAAATAAGTTCCTGGATTTTATTTGAATATTTCATTTAATGTATAGCTAAGCAAATTTCAAAAGTGAAGAAATTATAATATAAAATTTTCACATGTTTCATTGAATAATTTATGATAACTTTTTAAGGTCAAATTTTAAAGATTTAAGAAACAAAAAAAATAAAATTTTCAAATTGAAATTATCAATTTAAGTATGATAATTAAAATAATTAATATATAATACTAAATATAAATAATGAAAACTTTGTATCATATTTTTTCATTTCGAGAAATTCAAATTTTTAAAACCTAATATAATGTCCGAACAAAATGTATTTGGATAGAATATACTTATATATAAAATTCCATAATAATTTTTATTTGATCAAATTGCTCCAGTTAAAAATTATCGGCTAGAGAATGAATAAGATATTTTATGAAAACGGATCATCAACAAAAACTTTCCTATGTCTTAGGTATTCTAATTTATTTTAGTTATAATCTAAAAAATCTGTCTAGATGTGACGCAATATGCAACAGGGTTCTTTCCAGAAGTGCTTGAGTCAGTTTCAGAAAAAGGATAAAGTTTAATGTAACATTACTACCTGGCTAACTCTCATTAAACTGTTAGAACTCTAAGCTTTTCACATTAAAAAGAAATTCCATTTTGTCACGTTTTAGAAACCTGCTTTGAATTCATGTAGTTTTGATTTGTTTTGAGAAGTAAAATTTATATTTCTATAATTGTGTGATGTATTAAATGCATTTCAAGATGTAAGTGATGGTTTTCTAGAATGAATATTGAAAAACATACTAATTGGTTGAAGATGAAATTTTGCATAATTAGTAAAAAGTAAGCATTTGCTTGAATGTAGTTTAAAAAAAATTAAATATTGCATGTGATACATTTTTTACAAACTTATAAAGTGATTCTTATGCTAATAGTGAATAAATTTATACAAAAAAGAATAAAATTTTAAATATATTCTCTGGTGTGCAAAACTTAACATAACATCACTGAGAAGTTCTAGTGATCAGTGCAATAAACATGCATTCACCTGTCACAGGGAACTCGTGACTACAATAAAAAGAAAGACAGAGAGGCAATTAGTCTCTCACTGCAAGCGCAAATAACTTCGTTAGAGGCAAAAAATCACAAATGATTAATCAGAAAATATAAATATGTTTTTTTCTATAGATTCTTGAATCAGATATTTATATCATTAAATGTAAATTATTGTGATAAATAGTTAGTTTTACCTTTAAACTTTTTAATTGTTTCTATTTGTGCATACTTCATATTTCTCGCATTATCTTTGCTCATTGAAAAAGTAAAGTATCAAAGATTATAATTTGTATACTATTACTGATTCAAAAATTTAAATTTAGAGAGGAATTTAAAGTCAATTTTAAAATTTTTAATCGGCATAAAAATCTTTATAAATATTTTTTTTGAAAATGTTTTCACGTTTAAAATATTTAAGAATATAATAGATAAATAACATGTGCAAATAAAATCAATTTATTGTTTCTTTTTCTATAAATTAAAATATAGTCATAAATATACAAAACCAAGTTCTATAAATTTTAAGATAAAATTTTAATAATTTGTAATGTATTTGTTCTTAAGTATACCTCTTTGTTTCTTAATTAAAATGATAAAACACAGAAATTACTTTATGAGTGATAAATCAATAAGAAAGAAAATAATTATTGATAACAAAACTGACTTTAGCTGTTTCAAACTGATTAATACCTTAATCTAATAATTATGAAATTTCTAGAAAGAATATGAGCATTTTCATTTTATCCTATAGGCAATAAACAAATGTAGTTTATTGAAGATGAAAAGGGTAAGAAAGTATTTTTCCATCTTCAGTATCTAGCAAATATAGAGCCAAAATGCTGGTTAAAATGGTAAATAGTTTTTTATATACCCCAAAAAGTACGATTCTTATATTGATTGTGATTAGATATTTTAACTCAAACAAGTAATTCCCAATAAATTTTGCAGCAAAAAAATTATATTTTTTATTAATTATTGTTAATTTCATATCTATTTAAATTTGCTCCTTGAGAAAGAAAAATACTTTTTTGAAATTAATATTAAAGATTGGATGATAATTCTATTGTTGAGGAAAGAAAATAATTTTGTTGGTAGTTTTTATACAGAAACATAAAGTATTTTTGAGAATTGGTCAATATGTTCATCATACTTATATTTTTGCTATCATGAATCTTAAATTGCAATGACTCGTAAGTATCGAAATTTTTGTTTAAATTTATTTAAAAAATTGTATTCCTAAACTTTTTCAATTCTAATAAAAAAGACAGTAGTTAATTTCTCTTTTAGCAGTTCAAAATAAAAAAGTTTGATAAAAAAGTTAAAAATTTATTTTTTATTTCGTTGGCTCAAATCTCACTGAATCGATATTTTAGGCGTTAGAAGAAGAATACAAAAAAATACTAGTAATCGTTAGTTGTAACAAATTTATGTAAAAAATAAATATTTAATATATTTACGATTTTGTAATATTCATATATATAGATTATTATAAGAGATTTACGAACTTGATTGTAAAAGGTTTCAATTATAGATATTTTAAATGAGGGTGATCGTACCATTTGGCGACTTTAGAGCAATTGCCTGGGAAATAGAATATATTAACTTTCTTGTGCAAAAACGAAAAAATAAGCCTACTTTTTATACCAATAATCAATACGATTTGTCTTCCGTTAGAATGCAAAAAATCTTATTAAAATTTTGTGACATGATGCATAATGTATATTCACAATAATATTAGTAAAATGACAGCTCTCGAATTTGCTGAGCAAAATATATAAAACATATATAAAATGTTCTGAATCATGAACTTCATTTCAACAGAATTTTTTATGTAAATTTTCCCTTTTCCACACAGGGCAACAACTTGGAAAAGAGGTTTTTCAAACAGTTGACAAAGAAGTCCAACGTCAACGAGAACTACTCAAGGGGTACTTTGTCTTTTATAAATTTGGAATAGAAATGCAATACATAAATGTAGTATGAATGATTTACTTTTATAATTTATGAATGCTTTTTAATAATGGTATTATAATGCAATGTTTATATTTTAGTAAATTATTTTAATAAATTACGAACTATTACATTCGTATACCAAAAAAAGTTATTTGGATGAAAGTATTACGAATTTGATCTTATTTATGAATGCAAAAGAATCATCAAATGATGAACTCCTTATTTAAGTAACTTGATTTTGATTTTTGATTGAAGCAAATTGCAAATGGAGCGATATGGCTTGCTTCTAAGTACTAACTTTGTTGAATTCTTATTTTTCTAAAAATTATGGTTAATGTAATATTTCATACCATTACATCTCACAATATTTAAGCAACTTGTAAAAATTCTTAAATTTTAGTTTTAAAATGTTTAATTTAAATTAAAAAAATTCATATTAAAGAAAACTTCAAAATTCAATCATAGAGCATAATTTTATCTAAGTAATATTAAAATCATATCAGTTATTTTATTCTTTAATCTAATTAAATATCAAGTAAATAAGCATTTTATTCTGATTTCATTGTTTTGTTTGTTTTTTGGAATATGTTAATTTTAGGAATTCATCAACTAGCTTATTGTGAGTCAGAATCACAAATTTCAATTCTGTACACAATCAAAATCTAACTTTTGCTGTAATTTCAAACCATAACTTCATCTCAAACATTAAAATTCTGTATAATGTAAGTCGCTATATGATTTATTTCTTAAGAATACCTATTGATTTTAAAATATGTTTTTCAAACATTTTTGTTGCAAAAGCACAATCCTATAAATTTCTAATTTTCGACAATACTGTAGATGACATGCTGAATATAGCGAAGTTTAACACTTTGATTCTTTTGTCCTAAAAATATTTTCATTGTTAACAATGACAGATATTTGTATGTTTTTGAAGACATCCTGATTCATCTATTTTTTTACTATTTCCTTTCGATAATTGTTCATTTGCTTTGAAAATTTAGATATAAAAATTTGCAACAGAAATTATCATGTCTACTTAACAAATAACTTATTTGTATTACATTTAAAAATATATTAATTCGCGATACATTCTTTAAAGTAATTAATAATACAAAATGTAATAATTCACGTGATAGATACTTTTCAATTTAACATATAGGTAAAATTTATTTAAAACCTCCAGTGATATTATAATAATTCCTCTTGTTTTACTTGTTAATATTTTTATTAGTCAAATATAATTTGAAAATCATTTTCACTACCTTCATCTTTGTGCTAGCTAGTGAGCAGTCAGAGTTGGCGACTTCCAGCACTTCATACGGGCAACATTACCGCTCATCCTCTTCTTCCGCAGGGCTGTCATGGCGCCGTTTGCTCCATCCTATGACTGCCAAAAAGAGCGTTGTATCGCCAGTTATCCAAGCCAATTTCCTGCGTAACGTTGCCAGGTTAGAATTACACTAATAAAATGTTAGGTATTTAATTTAGTTAAATATTTTCTTCTTTATATAAAATAAATTTATTAAAATTAATTTCAAAAAATTTCTTAAAATTAATTCGGGAAAATTGTGCAAAAACAGCATTTTATTTATAAAACAGAATGTTCATTCAAATAACAAATTTCTAATAGAGGTAATTTATGCTTTTATTTCAAAGACTATTTTATCATCTATCAATTTTCTCATTTATCATAGATCATTACTTTTTGTTTAGTAATGATTATTACTATTTGTTTAGTAATGTTCCTCCATTGACCGAATCTCCATGATAACCAGCCATACATTGTTGACAGTGACTACCTGAAAAATAATGATCTTAGCATGGCTCTTTCTAGAAAACTCATATTTCTAACCATCATGAATCTTACATACATGATATTCTTTAAAAACTGAAAAATAACATGTAATATACAATTTCCAATTTACTAAAGATTAATTATGGAAAATTATCTTAAATTATAAAAAATTGTTAGCAGCTACATATTACATAAAACAGGAAAATGAATTACTCATGATAATCTAAAATACACATTATAAAAAATATCCATATTACATACAAGTGAATACAGGTAAGCAGAATATAAAAAAAATAAAAATTACATCCTGATTATAAAAAGTATGAAAATTAATATTTTATTCATAGAAATATTCTTTATGAAATTTAGCACAAAAAATTTTAAGAAATTTAACTTAATTTCAAAGTTTATACTAGTAAACTTATTTAAATGTAAATAAGCTTACTTCTGCAAAAATTTAGAATTTTGCTCTAAATGGAAGAACATTTTGATTATTATTTATTTTTCCAATTCATTCAACATTTGTCAGGTGACAATTTGCAAATTCAAAATTTACAATGCAATTTTTAGTTACTTTTTGAAGATAACAATATAACAGTGTTTATTTATTAAATTAATATTAATCATTGCTAATTTATCATATGTTTTTAAATTATTAATCATTCCCCAATGAGCTAAGAATTTAATAACATTAACAGAAAATTTTGGATGATGTAGATAAAAAAATTGCAAAATGTTATAGAAAACGTTTGAATCCAAACTTTGCTTTTTGCAAAATTTACAATATACCCTATTTAAGTTTAGGACACCCAAAAAGTGAAAACTGATTGTTGTCAACTAAGCCACAAATCTTGTAGCAAAAACTGGCATTTCATTAAAACCTTCCTCAATTCATGTAAAACTCAGCATTTGTTGTTCATAAATTAAAAAAAGTAAAACAGCTCAGTCAATCTAAAGAAGAAAGTTCCAAAAGAAAGCAATTGATGAGAATTTTGATTCTAATACTAATTTTCAAACTGAGAAATTTCTGGCTCTATTCTGCTCAATGTTGGTTTTTTATAATTCTAATCTTAAATAAATAAAGAAATTAAGGAAACTTACCTAGATTCGGCTGAGGCTTATGTACACTAATTGGCAAGGGGTTCGATTTTAAATAGCTTATTGAAGATTAAAAATATTACGTTTTGAATTTCACCGCGTACGTTTTCAAGTTTTAGCTCAACGATATAATTCACTTGCGAAATAATCTCCAATAATTCTTCTTAATATCCGTAATATTAAATATTGGAAATAAGTAAGGACAAATTTTACCCTACTGTGCTTTTTTTTGAAAATTTACAATGGTTTTATTTTTGGATTTTGAATGTTTAACGCGTAGATGTTTCTGCAGTTTATATGATTTCATTGATTCATTTGATAGTGCTTTGACAGCACAGAACATAATAAACTTTTGATTCATCATCTTCAACACATGCATTTTATTTCATAAATTGTCAAACTTATAAGCTCATTTGTCTATTTTAGATGTTTTATGTCTAGATTCTATAGAGTTAGTAGCCTCAAAGTGTATTTGGTGAGCGTTAAAACCGGAATTTAAGTGCTTTTATTGTTACTTTATCTTTTATTTGAATTCTTTTATTGATAATATTTTAGATGCTTAGCCGCTTTTCCATGCTGGAACATTAAATTTGTTAGAGTTAAGAGTAGCTCATTCAACCAAAATAAAATTAAAGGGAAAATGTCTCTCCAAATAATAATTTATTTATAATATTATAATAATTTATATTATAATATAATTATTATAATAATTTTGGCATATCTTAATTTCAATACTCAATTTTATAAAAAATAAAAAATTGGCCTTTTCTTTTCTTTTTTTTTTTTTTTTTTCTTTTTCTTTTTTATTAATACTTATTTTTGGTACGGTGGATTTAATGCTGAATTATCACGATAAGTAAATATTTATTTTTAAATATGAAATGAAATTAATGTAAAGTAAAAAAATGTATATATATAAGGAAATAGTATTGAAGTAGTTATGAAAATATAGTGCAACTTTTTTTTTCTCTCATACAAGAATTTTGACTACACTTTTTAATAAAAAGATTTTATCCTCCAATAATGCAGTATAAATATGAACTGCAAAACATTTTCATAAATACTGAATCCTAAAGATTTTTTAATATTTTAATCTCAAGAATTATTTTATTAAACATATTTTTAAAAAAAGGTGATACTAAATTTCATTCTCCTGGCTTTATATGTAATCCATTATCTATTGTATTATATTATATTATCCTCTTATCCTTATATCTTTTTTCTTTTCAGCCCTGTGTTAGTTATCAGTGCTTAAGCTGAAATGAAGACTAGCACCTTTGGTAGAGAAAGGAAAACTCTAAATGTCACCCAACTAACTGCTCGACCAGGATTAGTTTTGGATGTGCCGCATATAAACAGAGAGTTGTTGCTGCTTCCATGAACATTCTAAGGAGGTTGTCCCGCTGCTCTTCTCACTCTTCAATTTTTATAATATTTCGAATATATTAGTTCAGAGTCACTAGAACGGCAATTTCGGTGGCATTACTCAAAGGTAAAGAAAAAAAAATTAACAGTCTTCTTAATTTTCATTTCTCAGCTCCGATGAATTTTCTCTGTAGATGGCCTACTCATATAAATAAAAAGTGCTTATACCAGACTATTAAAATCTGATAATATTTCGCTTTATTCTAGTAAACTTTGATAAATTTTTTCTTATCATGTTAAACTATATTAAGTCATGTATTCTTTACAACTGAAAAAGAATTAAAAGCAATTATTATTTAATCATTCATTTCAAATTTAAACACAAGGAAGACTGGTAATTTTTTTTTCTTTAAGTGGCCAATACCACCTTCTCCGCAACTGAGAAGCATATTTAGAGCCCCATACTAGAAAAAGGTTATAATGGCCGAAAGGTGCTTTAACATAAGCTACCCTTTGGAAAGAATTGTGATATTAAAATAAAGTGGAACTTCTTTTTCTCCAGTAGGTCTAGGAAAGAATAATCAAGAACTCCACACACCGAACTCCTCTCTCGAACTCAACTCATTTGACAGTGGCGAGTGCTTCGAAAACAGCAATTTTCAAAAATTCGTTCCATCACCGTGTTCTATTTCCGTGTAGAAGATTATTTTAAATCTTATTCACTACAGTTTTTTAGTTAGAATCATACAAGCATTTTTATCTTTAAATAAATGATTAAATACCATATACATTTGCTTGCTTGTAATACAATTGTTTTCAATCTGAAAATAGTTTCCATTATAGAAATAATCATATGTTCTTTTAATGTTTCATAAACTCGATTTTCCAAAACTTTTTCTAATGAAAATTTATAAAAATTAGTTAGTTTCTAAAATGTTATCATGTTGCAAAAAAATTTTTAAATACAAGACTAAAACTTTCTACTTATAATTTCTGATTTAGTATATATATATATATACTAAATTCTCTGTTAGAATTCTAACTTAATGGTTATTTTACTTGCACATTATAGTGGAAAGTATAAATTAGATAGTTAAAAAATATTAATTAGTTTTAAAAAATTTTAAATTCAAAACTTTTTAAACTTTAAATTTTACATTTTAATTTAGTATTTTCAATGATGTTTTTACTAGAATTCTAACTTAATATTTACTTCCCTTGCACATTATAATTTTGATAACTTTAAGACCTGATGAAATGTACCTGAAAAAAACTAATGTTCCTTTTTTAATGATCTATAAAAATTTATTGGATATTTTTAGGAAAATTTAATGCTTATTTATAAATATTATTTATTTAATAAATTATTTTTTATCAGTAAACAGAAGCCCAATTAGTTAAAAATGTAAATGTCTATTAAATTTTTATGATTACTTCTTTTAAATGTTCCACATAGTTCAATAAGTTTAATCACATGTAATTGTCCATCATTTTATTCTACGTTTCATAAATTTGAATATTTTTGTATTTATGTGTCTCTTCTTAATGATTCATATTTAGTTTCAAGTAACTTTTCGGTTTTAAATCTGAAAGTTACAACGGTGCTAATTATTCTCAGAAACAAGTTCGATGAAATTATGGTTACAATCTGTTTTCTGACCCCTCGCCATTTTTTCCCTTGTCTCTCTCATCCCTTGCTCCCTGGGTATCCTTATGAACAAAGTTCCCAATGGTCCAAAACAGACACCGTTTCTCAAGTCTCTGTCTTGATAGTTGTATATAAAATTAATTACGTATATTATTATACAAATACATATATAAATATGATATATTATATATAAATACTGTATAAATATTCACATTACTCGTACTGAAGCAATTTTTCTCATTGCATGAAATTTAGGTGTCAAATCATGTTTTTAATGGTTTACCTCTCTTTCATTCTACGAACTGCCTATTGCATTTTCTGTACTGTGTATATGATACTGTGTACATACTATATAACTAAAGTGTGTGCACGTCGTATAATCCATTACTGTGTAGCTTATCAGACAATGTGGAATCTTTCGCATGAACCGTGAATTAGTGCCATTCTTCCTGTGCACAATATCTTCACAACAAATTGGCACCTTAGCTATTATTAGAGTAAAATCATTGTTATCAAACAGCATCTATGTGTTGTTATTCGAATGCAGTTTAGAGTGGAAACAAAGAGAAATATATATGCAATGTTGTTTCAGCATGATGGCATAACCTCAAACATGGATGACCTTAAATTTCATGTCCTGATTCTCCTGCTTTTACCGTTGATTACATGCCTCAAAGCAGAAAATGTATGCTTCAACTAAATTAGAGACTACACGCTACCATTTGAATGAACCCTGAAAGTAAGTGTTGTTAAATAGTTGAGGATTACAAAAATAGCCAAGATGTATTTTCATGATGTAAGAAAAACAAATGTAACAGTCGTCTTAAATAAGAATTTCCTAATTAATTGTAGTAATCGATTCTGTTTATGTATGGTTATTTATTATTTACATATACTTATAATTGTATATTTATGCATACTAATTATTTACACAAATTTTGAAATTTCATAGGCATACATACTTATATTGCTAAAAATATTTTTCTATGAAACTTCTATTCTGTCATGTCCGTTCAATCTCTGTATTAAATTCAATCCAAAGGATTTTTGTGTAATCCTTGCTGTAATTGTACAAACATCATGGGCTAAAATTTCTTATATTTTCCATTATCTTTTTATTGTTTTATATAATTCAAAATATTTAGCATTATATTTTATCTAAAAGAACATATGATAAAATCAATTTACAATTATAGTTCTATTGAAAAAATTAAGATTTATTTTTTTTAGAAATTATTTTAAAATTATTTTTATTCGTGTATAAAATGTATATTTAAAAAATCTCCTATAAGAATCATTAATTATTTAAAAAAAATTATCTGAGAATACTAATACAATGTCATGATTCAATTTTAACGTAAAAATTTGAATTAAGAAAATATGGAAACAAAAAATATGTATTAAAAATATTTATTAAAAATTTATATTTCTATAAATAAAAATGAATAAATCGTAATAAAATTGATTTTTCTTGTAAACAATTTAAGAATTATTCATCAAATATTATATTTTGTTTAATATTTAGTTTCATAAAAGAAATTGTCTGTTCATTCATTGTCTACTGATCCATTAGTTGTTTTTTAAGATGACTGTTAGTATGATTCTTACATTGAAAAATCCCTTTTTCAACATTCAAGAATGGGTCAAAAGTTTTACATGAACGTCGTAAAAGTATGTTTAAATGTTCGTTACGGTGATTTCAGTGAATAATTGCTCTGGATAAAATATCTTACATCGTGTATTTGTTGTGGAATATGTCAGACTTAGATTTTGAGATCAACCTAATGAGATCTTTGTCCTTTTTCCGTGAAAAACATTTACTATTGTAGTCCATTTTTGATAAGATTTAGTGTGTTGAAGTATGTTGGACATTCATTAAGAAATTTATTTTTTTGCATAAAGCTTCTAATGTGTTGCAATTGAATAAAACGGATAGTTACTGAGAATTCTAGAATATCTGATCTAGAAAAATTCTGGAAGAAAAATAAATTAATAAATCTGCTTATATATTTTTTCCTGAAACTCATAAAGTTTCTTTGTTTATTTTAAATGTAAATATTCTATTTGATCTTTTAAGAGTTCTAAAGTTGGTTACATATAGTATCGAGATTTGAAAATCGCAGTGCGAATCTCCAATATTTAAATATGCCTGAAATTTTCTGAAAAATTCTCTATTCTAAAACTTACTCTGTGTGTGTTGATCAAAGTTTAAAAGAAAAATGCAAGTCATCTAATAAGATTTCGCTTGTCTATGATATCAATACACATAAAAATAGAATAATGTTCGCATTGTGAATTTCATTCTGAAGTATTTAGATAGACAAATTTTTATCCATGCATTTATACAATAAGTTCATTTATGCATATTAGATTACAATTGTAAATACTTTAACAAATATAGAGTTTCAAAACTGGAAAATTCTGCGGCTTTTGCACTTGCAATATTCTTCTTGCTGCCTGGGTGAGAAATCAAGCGTGTATTTGTCTCTCTCAACTTCATGAAGCGAATTTGTGATAGTATTGCGACAAGAAAACATCGCGACCGTCAGTCCCCCCCGCCTTTCTCAAGCTGCGAAAATGTGCATTTTTTAAAACGAAACCGCGTCCTGTCAGCACATCTTGCTCGTGCCTAACTCAAGGAACAGTTACAGTTGCAGTTATAACTTTTTTTATGACTAGTTAGTGAATTACAGTTGCCTGATATGCCCTCTGGCGAGATCCATACACACAAAGGCAGACAGTATATCGGGTAGCTGACTGAGCTCAAGAGATTTTTTATAGTCAATTTTTGTACGTGTGGGTTTGTTTCTTTTTTTTATGCAAGCGCAAAATGCCGTGGAATAAAGTTGTTTGGAAACTGAGCAAATGTTCTAAAGCAACTATTAATCAAAAGATGTTCAGGTTTTGTTTTTGGCATTGTAAGCAAATTTAGTGCTGAACATTGTTGCATCAGAAATTGTAAATATTTTGCAATCAAACTTATCAAATAACTTAGCATCATAATTATTAAATAAGAGAGTTTGAATTATTATGTATTTTAAAAGTTTTCCCTTATTCCCATACAATTTTTTAATATTCATTTTTGCATTAATTTCCTATATATCTCTTACTTTTAGAAACACTGAATTTACCGTAATTCATAATGGAATTAATTTTTTTTATTAGACAAAAAAAAAAGTTTTAGAGGTGGTGATAAGTTATAGAATAAGTCAATATGATGTTTTTCCTTGCAGAAAGTATGTTTTGATATTGTTCGTTTTGCGCCTTTGAGGGGCGTTTTAGCCGTGAAGGCGCGGCCTTTTTGTCGCCAACCAACTATGTGTAAAATGGTTAACACATTATTGTGCCTGCTTACCAGAAACTTTAAAAGTAAACTGCTAGTTTACTTTCCTTGGTCGCATTTACTTTATACACATCATTTGAAGAATCAACCATAACTCCCTATTCATGTTTAGCGGTTCAATTTTTAAGTCGGCGGCTGCATTTCTCATAAACGTGCCAAAGTCACAAATAATTTGGCATTATTCCAAGCAAACATCTATTAAAAACAAAACATTAGTTGAAAAATCTGAATACATTTTGCAACGCATTCCTCCCAAAAAACAAAATGAAAATCAATATTTTTTTTTTTCTAAAATTTTTAATTTTCTTTTTCAAAATATGGGATTTTTACTATAACAATAAAATCTTCTTTAAACAAATTTCTTGAAATACTTTATATTAGGAAGTGGTGATTTATTATAATTACATAGTTTTGATTTACAATAATTACAGTTGCAAAAAATTTGATTCCAAAAACAATTTTTAACGTTGTTACAAATTAAATTTTATACATAAATTGAATAAAACATTTATTTGATTGGACAAATACAAAAAGATTGATTTGCTTCGGTCATTTATATCTTCAATATATAATAATCTATTAAATAATCCTTTCTGAATAATATACAAATGAACTCTTTAGTATAGCTTTATTGCTTGTTAATTTATTATAACGCGCTGCTTTATTTTATCTCTAGTTCGGAAAAATGTGAATTATTTTATACGGAATCTACTAGAAATTTATTTAAACAACAAATGTTCTCTTGTATTATTAATGGTAATATGAATATTAATTACTTAATTATAAATAAGCCAAAATGTATTTTACTTTGTAAACAATTTCATTATTTTCTGTACACGTATTTGACTAAGCAAGGACGTATTAGAAATTATTTCACTATTTAAGTTTTGGTGTACACAAATAGATCAGATTTATATTTAGATATTGAATGTGAATAAATGTATGAATATTCTATGTGAATTATCTGTGGTAATTATATAGCTTTATGTAAATATAGGGCGAGTATAGTATCATGTATGTGATGTAATATTTATGTTTCTGTGTCAACTAATTCTATGGAAAATAATAACTATATGTATCAAGTGTGATTGTATGTCATATATTAATGTTTTTACTGTTGAATTTGATTGAACAAAAGGGGAGCGAAACATTTTATTTTTTTATTCATCATTTTAAAGTATGAATATGAAGTATGTATAAGCAATTTTATAATTTCTTTTTATTATTTTTTAAACAATGGTAAGGAAATTATACGAAAATAATTTACTTTCGAATCAAAAATATATTAAATTATATGTTTCTTATATAATGTCAAAAAAGATAATCAAAATTTGAATTTCCAATCAAAATATAAAATATGTTTGCCTTACACTTTCTTTTATAGAATATTTTTATAAGAATGTTATGAATTTAAAATTATTATTATGTCTGTTACCTTTGGTCAGTGTTCTTAAGCAACATTTTATTATTTTAAATAAAACTGAAAAATCTTTTAAATGAATAAACTTTAAAGTCAACTATTTCAAATTTATTTTTATACCTTCTAATGGAAAACTTATTGGTTAAAAATAACAGTTAGTTGTACTAGGTTTTTAAAACGTTCTTTTAACGGATGTAAATTTTTGTGTTAATATATTTAATGTATTGACATAAAGTATATTGTATCTTATATATTATTTGGAATTTTTATAATATTATATACGCTATTAAGGAAAGAATATGTATTGTTTCTTTAGTGCTCTCAATTTCCTTATACATTGAAGATTTGTGGTACCGTAAATAACTTAAAAACTGTGAGTTATATGTGCATGTTATGTGTTGTGAAAAGAGCCTATTTCATTTATGTTTGAAAATAAAAATATAACCTTCAACATTATCTCCAGTTGGTCAGTACGGGACCAAGTTCGCCACTTCATGTTCCCATGTAATTTGGGAACAGTCCCTTACATGGACTTGACAAGCACAAGCAGATGCAGACCGCCCATTTTTAGAATTCTGTAACTACCACTTACACCCATTCCTTTCTTTCATTTTTCTTTAATCCAAAACTTGGATTCTATAATGAAAATAAAAAGAATATTATTTGTTTTCCCTCCCTTCCTTGACTACAACACTTAGATCTTACTGTGTCTATCTTTGTCTCTCTTTCTCTCTATCTATCTATCTCTTTGCGTATTGTTTATCATTTTTAAAGAATGATAGATTATAATTGTTAAAACATCGTTTCATATGTTGTAAGCATGTTTAAATATAAATAATAAAATGCGTTTCTGGAAAGTGTTTGATTAACAATTTTTCTTGTCTCTATCAACACTAAATTATTAATTCATAATCCTCGTGATATTCTTCTGAAAGCACGCCAACTTTTATTTAACATATTTAGAAATTGTACTAATCATTTGGCATGTATTAATTATTAAAAGAATTTAGCAGAGCATTAAACTTACTTTTGTAAAAGTTCTGTCGAAATATATTATCTTCTAAAAATCTGAAATAAAATTAACATAATTTTCCTAAAGGTAATAAAATGTGAGTAGTGTAGAAATTGTTTTTTCTTTAATATTACAAGCTAATAAAGCTAAAAAATAAGATTAAGATAATTTTTATTTTATGGAGAAGTAATATCAACTGTATTAAAGAATCTCTATTTATATGAGAATAAAAAGAAATGTGTAAAATCAGGCTTATTATCCATCGTTAATTGTATTTGGCAATATTAAAAAAGATGAGAATATTTATAAACTGTTTTCTCTTTTTTTAAAAAACAAAAGTAAATAAGGAATAAACTTTAAATTGATGGATAAAGGACTTCAAAGAAACAAATTTCAGTTAGCTTGTTTGAAATCATTAAGACTTCCGTATGAATATACACTTGGACTTTACAAAACCATTCAATAATATTGAATTACAAAATAAAGACACTATTTATGATTAAAAAATTTACAGCCATTTCTTTTTTTCTTCCTTTTATCTTCGTAAAAGCATTCACCTTTTGTACTATTATTTCTCATAATAGTGAACATTCTGGGCACAAAATTTTTTACAAAACAAACGGCAGTAAGTAGTATGTATAACAACACATTTAAAGAAATTAAATTGTGAAATCACGAGAAGAAAATATGAAAAACTTGGCTTTTTTAAAAATACATGAGAACCAATGTAAAGAAAGGCACTCCTGGTTGCCCAATTTTAAAGCAAAAAACCAATTTTAACTAGAAATACGTGTATGCACAAAGTCAATTGATTGCTTTGTGAAATTCAAATGGTTGAGTGTCTATGTATAAGCGTGTATATGTGTTTTTAAAGATATTACTAGAAGACAAGGAATTTGATTAAAAAAAACTTGTTGTTGCAAATTACAAAGCAACAAGTAAGTTAAACAAACTTACTTGTTGCAAATTTGTTTGATAGGTGCAAAATTGTTCAATTGATACTTGCCAATGTAACCATTAATAATCAGAACATTTTTAAACATAAAATATACTTAACTTTCATTAACGCAGGAATAACAGTACTGGTTACATTTTTACTTTTGAAGCACATCCTCAACAACGTTAGATAAAGAGAAAACCGAAGGCTAATATATAACTTGTGAAAGAAAGTAATCGAAAAAGATACAAAACTATTGTTATTCATTGGCGAAAAAGTAAACGTGTATAGAGGAGAATTTCTGAGATATTTTGTAAGCGATCAGTTGATTTTGATCAATAAAACGTTCGATGCGATGTGAGTTTATTCGTATTTAATTACGTTTTCAATTTCAATATATTTTAGGAATATTTTTAATTCTTACAGAAAATCACAACTTTTTATCAGACAAAAATGTGTGATGAAAAAGATTTTTTAAATTTTCAAATACTGTGCGTTTCCATACCGAATATAAAATTAAAAATTCAAATTCAAATACTGAGAGTTATGTATCCTTCTTAGCATTTTCTTTTGAAAGTAAAATATTCGTGTGAATAATTTTTGAAAGTCCTACAAATATTTTAATTAATCATTTTTCTCATGTCTTTAACATATTACATATTTAAATAAAATTATTAATGTTTGAAACAATCATCTTTGAAACAAAGAGTATATAATGGAAAGTAAATACTATTTGATTTTTAATTAATTTTTAAAGTTACACAATTTTATTTTAAATATGTTTATATAGAATTCAAAATCGCAACTATCATTACATAACTATACATAATAATAGCTAAATATTTCATGTTTAAAATAAAATGCAACAGTTCATAAAAAAATTAATAAAAGAAAATAAAAAATATTTTTAAGACATTAAATATCAAGTACAAATTTGAATTTCATGAATCATACTAATTTTTAATATAAATCCATAAATAAACCCAACAAAAGTTATCCAAAAATAACTTTTATATTTAAATGTTCTTTATATTTTATTTAAATAATATTTTTAGAACTAAGTTATTAATATAAAATCTATAAGTGACTTTATGATTACTTTAATAAATTAACAAAAATAATTATAATTTTTTTCTGAAAAAATTATCTTTGTTACATTTAAGCTAAAATTTAAATAAAATTTTGTGAGCGTTGCCAATAAAGTTATAAAAATGTCTTGAAACATAAAAATGTTCTTTGAGACATTAACTATAAACTCTCACTTTAATCAAGCAGTTGTGTGTCATCATTTGAAATACGGATTAATTATAGTAAATCTAAAAAAATGAGGATTTTCCCAATAAGATCGGGTTGCAAAAATGTTATCAATATCTCCCAATTTATTCTCATTTTTCGTCGCCTACTCTGTCTAGTGGTTAGCGTGCCTGATTGCGGATAAGGAGGTCTGAATTCGAATCCTGGTTCAGGCATGGATATACTTTGTCTTTCTCCTGTCTTTGTTTTTACCTTGTATAAATGAAGTGTGAATGGTTGCCTACCCTATAAACGGGTTCCTATGGCATGTGTGTTTATTTGTATAAAAAAATAATAATAATCTCCAGTTATCCTGTTTAATGTGAACTACAAGCCTTATTCGCAAATAGTTCCAAAAATATCCGTCATAACCCAATCTAACCTTCTCATTTTTATTATAATACATTTCCATACAGATTTAACAAGAGCTAGTTTCATTATAGTTACAGGTATGATTTAGCTATATAATTTTAGTTTGTTCGGTTGTCAACCTTGAGATGAGAAAGTAAAAAACCAAACACACACACACATACTAAACTAAGTTTATTATCATCAATAACAGTTTGTCCAGCGAACATATGCAATACAGATCAAATTAGCATATAGGTTTCGGTTTGCACACCATTTATATACAATTATTGTTATTTAATTATTAAAAACATTATAACCTAAAACTGAATTCAAAATTAAAGTAGAATGTACGCCACCCTGGCTGCTTGCGACTCGCCATATAATATATAAATTATACAAAATTTTATTTTAATTCATGACTATTTTTGACAGAAATAATTTAATCAAATCTAAATAGAAATTTGAAAATCATGTTGAAATCAATAATTGCCATATTTTTAAATATTCCAGAATTTTGCCTATATATATATTTCCGTTTTAGAAATTTTTATTATTATATATAAAGAAACTGTACACATTTTTACAAACATGTCTAAAACTTGATAATTTTTTTTTTTTTAAAGAGAACTATTTTCCTTTTCTTTCATCGACGACGACAGATGCCTGGTGAGATTAAAACATTCAATAATTGTACACATAATCAATTTTCATCCATGCCATATTTGAAGTCATTTCGTTTACTTTTTGGTCACTGGCTTCGATATGGTTTTTGATAAGTAGATTTTCAAGTAACCCGATTCATTTGCTATCACAGTTTCCCTATTGGCCACAAATTCGATTAAATTACAAAAATTCTTAACATTAATGTAACGCACTGAATTATATTTTAATTGTTATTATTTTATCTATAGAAAAGTGTTCTAAATGAAACCAAAAGTCTGGATGATAAGCTTTACACGGTGTGGTGCTTGAAGAATGTAAAAGATGTCTTGTGGAGGTGAGTTCCGTTCGAAACGAAGGACATTAATACCCTAGCACTTAAAGACATGCTCTGAAGTTGGTTGGGTTTGCGGACAATTTTTAAGTAGAAGATTCGAGTAAAGAAGTAAGAGGGTATTTTCCGGAGATATTATCATTCCTTGGAAATAGCCAGTCCAAATCATTTGCCTAAATTTTCACGTTAATAAGGGTCCTCTGAAAAAAAAAGGTGTTTTTTTTTTTTTTTTTTTTTTTTTGATGGAGAAAGATGTTTATTTTTATTTTATTTTATTTTTTTCTGTTGCAGATGGATAAGAGTGCTGGTTTTGAGTCTGAGAACACTTCCTAGAAATATCAAAACTGTATAAGACGTAGAAATAAAGGGCTAATTTAATCGCAATCAATTCAATGGTGAAGCTTGAGGCTATTTAGAGAAGTGGAAATTTTGATTTCTGTTATAACATCAAAGATTGGAACAAGATGAATACCAGCATCGTCATTAAAAATTATGTTATCAAAAGAAGCATCTATAGAAACAAAAATTTTGTTTCACTGAGCGAATGAGCTGCTTAATATGCCTCTTTGACAAATTATCTGAGTAAATATTTTTCCTGAGTAAGGTACCAATAAATTCAAATTAATGTAAGGTCTAAATTGTGTCTTGAAATAAGAATAACTAATTTATAATATTTAGCATAAGTGCTTGAGAATTATATTGCATTACTCTGAAACATGCAAGGATCGAAAAATATATGCAAAATATACTTAAGAATTCATTGCATATATACAGTATTATGATAATAATGTCATTGAATTTAAGGGATTTTTTTCAGTTATCCTAACAAAACATTTTTTAATTTATACAAATATTTTCATTAATATCATACGCCAATAATGTTCACTTTTTTTGTGATTATTCTTTATTGCTTTCTCTATCTCCAAATTTAAGGGATTGTTTTTTGTACTTTTATTCATTTTATAAAATAGCTTAAGGAATTATAAACTTTTTTAAAAATAAGAATATTGAATGACATTTATTTATTATGCATTTTTTAATTCCTTTCCTTTTTATATGAGAATTACCAACAAAAATTAAGCTAAAAATCCGTTTGAAAATTTACAAATGCTTTTTTCTATAAAGAATGAACTTTCCAATTTTTAAGAATAAAATTTAATTATTTATATAGGTTTTTATGTATTATTATATAAAGAGTTTAATTGCTTTTATGTATTACCATATATTTGATAGTTTCAAGATATTAAATATGTTCGTAAAATATTATAAATTCCTAACTAAGAACAAATTTAAATTCATTCATTTATTCCCAGCTTTAAATAAAAGCGAATACGAAAAACCATTTTAAGCTTATTCAATTTTTGTAAAGTTATTATGGTGATTTTATTTAAAATTTTATACGTTGATTAAATTTTGAAGGAAGATTGTATTGCAATAAACATTTTGCAATTTCAAAATTGTCAAAAAATGATGTCAAACAAGTTAGATCAGCCATAATAGTTAAAGTAGAATATATGTATGTGAATAAATCACTTTACTTAAAATAAAGTTCGAAATACGGTTTAATAAAGTGACAAAGTAATTTCAATAGAAAATTCTAATCTTGCGTTTAATTTTTATAATTTTTGCGAATAAAATAATAATAAAATGCTATAATAATTTTTGTCAATATTTTTTCATAATAATATCTACATTATAATTGATTTAATAATTTTTTTATAAGCAGTTATAAAAGAAACAAACTGCTTAGCATTTTTTCTTTTAGAAATAAAAAACATCGATTATTAACTAACTAAATAAATCAACTTTACTACAATTTTTTAAATTTTTAATTATAAATTCTATCATTGAAATAATTATATATAAGTTAAGCAATTTATTTTTCATATACTTAAGAGTAATTTTAGGTTGGAAATTATCGTAATAAAGAATACACTTATTGTTTTAAAGATTATTCTAATTGCACTCAAATTTAAAATTATATTAATTTAATGCCAATTTATTAATTTGTTATGTAATCGAACATTTCGTCAGATCAATAGCTACATATTTGAGAATGCAATTCGATTTAAATACCTGGACACAATAATCTCTAAAGCTGCAATATCATAGAAACTAAAATTAATAACAAACTACCAAATCCTAATAAATGCTTCTATGACATTTTAGACCTTAGAAACCAACTAAAATACAAATTTCTCAACATGAAAACAAAAATAAATATAATAATATTTAAAATAAGAGTAAAATTTTGGACTAATTATGCTAAATAAAATTTATAAAACTATCTATATTCGCGAAATATATATGTATAATATGAAGAACTGGAGATCTTTGAGATGGCAATAGCATCTCTCATTATGTTGTTGAGCCACATATTCAGATATGTTGACATGTTCCCCACGACAAATCCTCATGGTTTAGGTCTTTCTCTTAGGAGAAAGACCCCAACCATGATGAAGTTGAAAAGGACCTGAGAATAATGGAAATGAATTGATGGAAAACGTTGCAAAAATGAGGGAACAGTTTTGACTAATAGACTGCAGAGCTAGAGAAAAGAAAGAATCCTACAGCACAGCAAGTTAATTAGGACAGACATATCACAAAATTGCTTTCCATCGAAATTTCTAGCTCTTCCCATATATCACATAAAAACTTAGTTTGCTAGAGTCACATCCTATTACACGTAAATCAGTGATCTTTTCAACTCTCATTTGTATAACTCAGTGATCTTACATTAATTTTCTCTATTCAAATCAATTGCTGATTATTTTTGCTTGTAAACCTTTGTTTGACCATGGTAGGCTTCAGTTAAAAAACTCTGTATTCGCAACAGGAAGGTTATGGATTATATTCTCACGCATATAAAAGCTGCTGTGCTGTTTGATTTGTGTACGTTAAAAGTTCTGTTGTGCTCAATGCCCCTCATGTAATGAGGTGTGGCATGGAAAAGGAGCGCTGGCTAGGTAGTCAATCACGTCATATTATCAGGGTTCTTTATTCATGGCGGTTGGTTGAATTTAATGGCTTCAGCCTCAGGAATAAACGACCGGAAACGTATTGCAATCTGTTTAGTGTTTACTCTATCTTGTCTAACATCCACAACTGCTTATTATTCTTTAAAGTTTCGAAGGTATGATCGTTAGAATATGAAAATAGTTTCCGAACATGAGGCATCTATTTTTACTTTATATATATTTTTATTCCTATGATGGGGAATAAATTTAAGTGAGTTTCCATTAATATAAAGCATACCGAATTTTTCGTATTAACCACCAAAACATTGTGATACATCGTTTTATAGAAAGCTTATAATACATATGACATTTTTTGTATTAAACTTATCTCACGGGTTTATATTATATTTAGGTGAAGATGAATATTATGAATTGACAATTTTGAAATAAACTAATCGAATCTTAAAATATTTAGATATATTTATTCACTTTTATAATCGTCAAACACTTAAAATTTATCTACAAGTTGTATTTTGAACCATGGGTCTTTTTAAGAAACCAAATCGAAAATTTCGACAACGTGAATCTCGGCCAGACTCAGATGAAGAGGCTACTACAGAAACACCAGACAATAAGCCTAAAATTTGTCCCAAAATTGAAGGAAAAGACAAACCTTCTACTTCATATGATGCCGATAATACTAGAAGTACTTCATTTAAAGAAAAAGATGACAAAATTGATTCTTCTGTGCCTAAAACAACAGCACTGTTAAGCTTTCATGACGAAGAAGATGGTAAAATATTTATTATTAGTTCACTTTTCGTATGTGTAGAACTTAATATGACTTCATGTCAAAATACTGCCATGCCTTTCCTACATTTAATTGCTTTGGAAATTTGTCTCAAAATCCATGTTTAATTATCTAAAAAGAGACTGATAGTAAATAACACTTTCTAACTTTATGTGTGTGATGTTTTTTTGCAAAAGATCATTTATCCACATTTATGACTTTGATGATCATATTATGTTCTACACTTTTATTTATAACTTTATGCTGTTGTATTTCCAGCTATATATATATGTGTGTGTTCATGTTATGGTTTAAATGTTTGGGATCATTCTATATAAAGATCTGAAAATTAAATTAGCATATTCAAAACAATAGAAGGAATCCTTTTTTGCAAATGTAATCTTATCAGATCCAAAATATTAGAAAATATTGGTTTTTGGAATAAAGTTAATTTCAATATTTTAAATGGAATGAATATTACATGGAACACTTAAAACCTGAAATATAATGATTTTTAAAATGTTTTCTGTAATAGACACAAAATATTATCCTTGTGTCAAAATAAAAACCATTTAAAGTATGTGTTAAGGCAGTGTTAATTAAAAATTAAACAATTTATATATTTTTTAAAGGCAACTATTTTAGTTCAGTAAATTAAATCTTATTTAACAGTTAAGGAAATTTCAAAATGAATATACTTAAATAAAGACATATAAAATCTAATATCTCCATTTGCAGCTTAATTATAAATTTCTGCAGAAAATTCAAAATGTATAAAATTATGTTTCAAAATCAAATGAAAAATTTAAGAAATTGATAAAATCCTATTCAATAGTAAATAAAATAAACTGAAAAAGGAATTGGTTTCTTATATTGTACTGTGTCTGTATCATAATCACAAATAATTGATTGTGTTAATATAGTAAAAAATAATTCTAAAACAATATGTCAATATATGCCAAGTCTATTTAAATTTATTAACTTGGTTAAATTGTGGTTTAGGTTCCCTTCCTCGCCATTTTGCGAAATAGTCATAGGATAAAACATCCCAACCAAACTTTAATAATTTCTGTCGAGTTGTCAAAGACACATGATATCGAGCATCATCTTGATGAAATACAATGCTGTTCCGACTTGCTATTTCTGAATATTTTTGTTTGATTGCTGACTTTAATTTATCTTATTGAGAGCAATACTTTTCAAATCTATTGTTTCATTATTTGCTAAAAGCTCATAATAAAGAATTCTTTTCCAATCCCATTAGATACAGAGCATTACTTTCTTTCAATGAAGACCAGCTTTTGGGGTGACTAAAGATAGTTCAACATTCTTTCCCCAAGACCTTTTATGCTGATGTTCTTATAAATTATCCGTATTTCTTCTCCCATCACTAAGTTCTTCAGAAATTATGTCTCTATGTTATGTTTGTAAAAGAAGTCACAAATAGAGATGTGATCCAACAAATTTTTCTATATTAAATCATGCGGAACCTATACATCAAGATGATTTATGTAGCCAAGCTTCACAATATGTTGATGGATAGTTGTTATTGAAATATTTAGTATTCTTTCTAATTTTCATAATGTTGAGTGAGAATTATACATTATTTCTGTTTCAATCAGATATTTGTCTGTGGTGGACAGCTTACCTAAGAGTTTTTAGTTTTCAAGGCCAAAATTTGCAGCTTTAAACCAAACAAACCACTTCTGCACAGTACCTTTGCCATAAACCGTGTATGTCTATTTGCCACTTGTGTGGCAATTTTGCCCTTTAGGAAAAAGAAAAGCATTAAATATGCACTCAAGTTGCTGCCATATTTTAAAGTGTATAAAACTGATAAAAAGTAATGAATTATAGCCAATTTTTTTCAAAATACTATGAGGAATCGTTTTATGAACAATTCAGACTGGGAACTAATTGGACAAAGAATGCTTTTACGAAAGATTTTTGTGTTTAATCAATGAACACATATTCAGATAAGGAATAGTGGAATATTATGTGTCTTGTTTTCCTCCCAGTTTCATCTGTTTCATGCATTCATATTGCTGATCCAGTTAATTTATAGTAGTGAACATGAAAATAGTTTATTTTCATTTAGAAGCAAAGCAAAACACATTAGTTGCCTCAGAAACTTACTAAGAAATTATACATCTTTCCTTTTTGTTTAATTTTTAGGGTCTCCAGAACAATTTAATTGGTTTCAGAAAAAGAAATCTTCGGTTGGTTAATGAACATTTCAGATATCGAACATAGCCTTGTGACAGATTATGTTCATTAACCGATCACCCATTGTATGGCTTAAGTTATTTATTTTATAATATGCGCATATATCATTTGTTTTCAATAACTATAAAATATTTATGTCTCTTTTTATACCTACCAAAAATTGGCACAAAATTTCCAGCAACCCAATAATTAGTGCTTTAATTCTATTTGCCTACAATATGATAAAACAACTTCTGAAAAGACTACTTATATGATTATTTATTTATCATTAATTACTGTGCGCTGTTTGTTCTTCATTTTATTTTCTTTAAAATATATTTCAAACAAGTTTTTGTTTTCCTTCTTATGAATTTCTTGAACTAAATGAATTATATTAAAAATGATCAGCTGTGTTTCTATATTGTATTCACAAATAAATAAAAATTGGATTTGATTTTTAATTTCAAACCTCAATTTTTCTTTGCAGAAGGTGAAGTATTTAAATTAAAAAAATCTTCGTATAGTAGACGTCTTGCTAAGCAAAGAGAAAAGGAGCGTAAGAAAAAAGAAGAATCTTTACTTCCATCCATTATTAGTCATGACTCTCAAGAAAAGAAACCGGAACCAAATAATTCTGAAAGAAATGTCGAAATTAAACCTAAAGTATGTTGTTTTTTTCTATAGAGAAAATAGTATAAATAGAATAATCTCTTATAATAATAGTAAATCCAAAATAACTTTTTTGATTAATTTATTTTACAATATTTTTAATATATCTTAGATAAATAATTACTAGAGAAAGAATTATTTTTAAAAATTATTTCAATGGCTTTTAACTGAAAAGAATTAATTATTCTTCTATATAAATTTGTCAAAATTTTGTGTGTCCAAAAAATAAAAAATTTACCTAACTTTTCGATCTTTGTATAATATAAATTTTTTTTGTTGTATGTAAACTCTAATAATTAAATATTTAGTCATTAAATGTGCAGCATATAGTTTTGCTATAAAATATTTTATAAACTTCATAATTATGTTGCTAAACTTAAGCATTGGTGTGTAAAACTTAAGCAACAATGCAAACTTTAAATAAATAGCCATGAAGTTGCAGAAAATGAGCAGGCAGTTCATTAGAAAGCTCATGCATATATGAACGTGTGAGGAACAAAATATGACAAAATCAGTCAGCTTTGCAAATCAAAACTACTACAATTAAAAGAAAGGTCCTGTAACTAATTAAAGACATTTGCTGCTAGTGCAAGCAAGTTCATCCATAAAATAAGGTTAAAAGAAATTAAATGGATAATTTCACATGCGTAAGAATGATCATAAAACTGGAGGATAGGTGTAATATGACCAATGTAGCTGAACACTTTGGAATCAACAAAAGTATCATTTTACACATATGAAAAGTCTTTCAAACCATAAATGTAGCTGTTAGAAAAGTTGGTGTGTTTTCCCCAAGAAAACAATCTCAGTGCATGACTGATATCTTATCCTGCTGGTAAAAAGAGAGCCCAAAGCCAGTCAGCAATACTTTGTACAGCAGTAGGGCAACAAGCATTGTGGTTTGCTATGTCCAGATATATTCTCAAAGGTTATTGTTTCCAAGGTTAGCTCAAAGGCTAGTTTATTCCTCCGCCATTCTGAATGCTCTATCTTTTTAGAAGTTAGCCATCATTTAGAGTTGTGCTAGAGGCACAGAAACTAGATACCTCATATGCCCCTTTATGTATGACAGTTGTTTCAGTGCCACAAAGGATTCTTAATGCAGTTGATTTACAAAAAGGCCAAGACATAGTTTAATCTTAGTAACATCAAGGAAAAAGACTATTATGATGATCCTGGATTGTTGTCTAGGGAAGCATTATGATGAACAAGAGATAAGGAAGTGATTCTTAGTCATGTGTATGTGTTCAGAGTTGCCATTGGAGATATTTCATTTTTATAAATAGCAATACAGAGCAACACTGGACTTGGTCTGTTTAGCAGCTATTGCAAAGTAAAAATCTAACATGGATATTGTTACATTTTTGCTTTGCAATAGCTGCTAAATATTAAATTGGTCAGTCTACTCCTCTAACTTAAATTTCAAAGAACATGTGTGGAATGCTTTGGGGAAACACTTTGGTGCTTGATTACCTTCTCTGGAAACACCCAACAATTGAAATAGATGCTGATTGAAGAAAGGACACGTTTGCCTCAAAAACTGTAGGATAATCTGATTTTGAGTCAGGTAAAACAATAGGAAGCAGTCATTGCAGTAAGTGGCAGGCATATCCAATACTAAGGAATGTCTGCTAGCTCTTCCTCTAAAACAGACCATCATGTTTAATGATATGAGGTGAATAAAGCCTATTTTGTTTGATTCCATACTGTATGCATTGTATTCATTTTCGAGTAACTATACTTTTGTCATTGTTTAAGTAGAAAATACTGTCTCTCCTTTCTGAATTTCATGGTCTATTAGGCGATTTCTTGTAGAGTTATGGCTAAAGAAACTGTTGCTTAAATTTTGCACACCGGTGTTATTTATTTAGTTATATTATCTATATATTTATTTTTAAGTAACAAATAAAATGGTCATATATGATTGTTTTTTATTTCTCAAGTAATTTTTTTTTTTTTGGAACCTTATATGATGAAACACAATTTTTTTTTCTTATATTTATTTTGTTTTAATTTATGATAACAATATTTTTATAAAGGATTCTCTGAATATTTTGGCTGGAAATGATGCTGAGGATATGGAAGTAGAATCTGATGAAGAAAAAGAGAAGAGCAATCCTTTTAAAAATGTTTTGCAAAGTAATATTCCAATTATCTTAACTATAAAATAATGTTGTTTGTGTTTTAAATATTTATTCTATAACATATGATTTTTGTTACTGTAATAATAGCATGTCTTCAATGAATTGTATTGGGAAACCTTGGATACTTGTTATAGAATAGGCTGTAAATAGTATTTTTTTATTTAAAAATTTACTAAAAGAATATTTTATAAATATTAAAATGATTTTTAACATTTTATTTATTTTAATTGTTATTCTATTGAGTGTGTATTTAAGTCAGTTGGTGAAATATATTAATAGGTGGAATTATCCCTGATGCTGCTACTATTTATGCTATGAAGAAGCATCGTCAAATGGCTAGAGAAATGGGAGATTTTATACCAGTGGAAGAAACTGAAAATGATGATGAAAGTAAATCTCGGCTTGTTAGGTATAAAAATGGTTAAACTTTTCTTACACATCTTAACTTTTTATTCTGACATATAAGAAATTTTAATTTGTTATGAAAGACTGGAAATTTTAAATTAGCTTACATATTTTTGTAAAATATTTTTGAATAGTTTTATATTTTTAAATCTTTTCCCATTAAATAATTTTATCTCTTTTAACTGTTTACAAAATACTAATTAGAATGAAAGGAAGAAACCGCATTCTGCCTGTTATTGAAATAAGAAAATATTTCAGTTACATGTTATATAATTTTAAGTAATTTAAAATGATCAAAATCATCAACTTCAGTTTGAAAATTTATAAAGCAATGTTGTAAAATGTGTTTTAATTTTTTTTAATTTTATTCTTTTTTTGGGGGGCGGGAGGTAATATTTGGATCGTCTTTTGCTGCTGGAATTTTATATGTTAAAACATAACATTTATTTCTTATACCATTAAGCAGATGATTTCTTAGGCTTTGCATAGCTACAAGTTTATTGTATACTATTATCTGTATTGTTATAAATAACATATTAAAGACAATTTCAGTTTGAATTTTAGAAGTAATTCAGTTTAATAAATTTATTGCCAAACTGCATGCAAAACAATATGAGTTCTGCTCTTTGGTTCAACAGTTTATCAGTTCAAATCCCACTTTGGACATGGATGTTTGTAGTAGTTGGAAATTCACTTTAAACTGCTGGTCCTGGTCTGATTACCCTTGTATGCTAATAAAAACCATTGAGTGACAAACACACATTAATGAGTTTATTAAACTACCACTGTTATTGTTTTTGAGAAATGGGAAACTCATTTATTTAAATAAACTTTTATTACAATTTATAAAATATTACCAGAGTGCTCATAATTCTGCAGGTGTATAGGATTATTTTTTAAATTGTACAGTGTTAAATGTTTATTGTAGGAACAAAAATATATTAACCATTTATCTTGATTAATTTCGGCATCTTTCAATATGTTATATAAAAAACTTTTAATTTTTTTATTTACGAAAACTGAATGAGGTGCTTACTTACATCTTCCTAAAAATCCTATGCAAAAAACTCTGAATAAAATAAAATAAATGGAAGTTGAACAGTTAGCATTCTGGGTTTAGTTAAACTGTTTGTATGTTCCAATTTCATCAGCAGTATGCATATTTACAATGGTTCAGAATCTATTTTAAACTATACAATCTGATTGAATTAGTCCCAATGTGCAAAATGTTACTATATTTCAACAAAGATAAAAAATTTTGTTTTTACATGTATATCTATCCATTTTTAAATCGCATCTTTAGAGAAAATATTTAATAAATGAATTTATTTATTTAAAAAAATCATAATCTTAACCTATATAGAGCCAGTATTTTTTATTTCAATATCCAGTTCCAACTACTTTTAATTTAGTTTGATTCTGTTTATGATAACTGTTGATATTCATAATGTTAAATGGAGATTAATAAATAGTTTATACATCTTTTAAAAGTGTGCTAATGGCTATCAAGATTAGAATACAATCAGTTTGTACCTGCCTGTGCCATTTCAATCTCTGAAATTTAGTTTTGTTTGTATGACTGTAATTTTGGAATTTCACTTGAAAGCAAATTTGAGAAAAGATGTATGCCTTGGGAAAAGATGCATACATAAACTTGAAATTAATTTCTTCTCAATAAACTGTAATTTAACTCTAGCATTTAATAATTTACTTACTGTTAAGTTTTCTTATTGCAGTTAAATCAATCACTGATAATGATTTACACCAATAAACAAAAGATATTCAGTATTTTTCCTATGTTCTAAATACTTTGTGCAAAAAAAATTATGATGTAAAAGAAAAGGTTTTATCTGTTAAATCCAAAATGTATTTTGCTATATATATATATATATATATATATATATATATATATATATATATATTAGGTTGGGGGAAAAAGTAATTTATTATTTTTTCGGTTGACGTCTGTAGTGATCGATATCTTGTCAGGTATATAACAAACAATTTCAGATTTATGCTCGTTGAAAAGGTGACATTTGATACTAAAATATCCTCTTGCGGTTTTTTGTTTGATTAATTCAGTTACGAATACAAGGTTTTAAAAATGGAAAACAACAAACAGAAAATTCGATACTTTTTCGTTTTTCTCTTGTAACGGCAAAAAAGATAGCCATGTGGTTAAAATTGTGAAAGGTGTTTATCGTCCTATATTAGATTGTAACAACCAGTTACGTACAATTTTTGTTTCGTCGATTCCGTTCGGGTATTTTTGATGTTAGAGATGCACCTCGCATGTGGATACAGCATGGTCGAAAATGTCTATAAAATAACAAAAATGATCGAAATTAACCGCATGTCAGCAGTCGTAATGCGCAAGACCTAAAAATCTACATGAAAGCTGTTTTAAACCTTTTTACACAGTGAATCCAAAAGAAGTTACATAAAATTCACGTAAAAATAATGGATTTATTTTTCCCCAACCTAATATATATATATATATATATATATATAATGTATGTATGTAATTAAATTTTTTATTTTAATTATTATCTGACAGCAAATGTGTGTCGAATTTTATTATTTTTTCTCATTCATTTATAATTTAATTTATTGGCAGAAATGAATGTCACTGTTTTCTTTTCTGGCATATAAAACTGATTTTAGTTTCTTTTGTTTGTTATAGATTATATTTATTTCTAACTTAAAGTAATATAATTCTTCATTCCTAAACAAAAATTTATTATTTTATGTTTTCTGTTGAGGGATCAAGAAATATCAAGGGTTAAAATTAAAATTTGACTGTTTATAACTATGGAATTTATTTAAATGAGGAGTTACTTTTAGTATGAACAGTAAAAAAAGAAAGAGAAATGTCCATAATAAAATATTCTGTAACATTTGAAAAAAAATCTGTGACAGATAATGTGGAAGAAATTGAAATGAAATGAAAATGAGACAATATTAATTATAAAGTAAAAAAATATTTCATAATGGAGCCACAGAGGTGCAAAAAATATTAAATATAAAAACAATATCAATTGAATAACTAAATAATGAGATAAATTTGAAATATTCATATGTAATGGTTGATTAGTTTTAAAAATGTTCAAATATGAACCAGAAGATTTTTTTTTTTTCAAATATAAACCAATATTTTTTTATTAAATAATAATATTTACAAAGTATAAAATCATTTGAATTGAAAATTTACATAACTAATAATTGAATTTATTTGGTTTTCATATTTTATAATCTTAATTATGTTTAAGTATTCTCTGATTTTAGGAGAATTTATTCATAATAAATTAATAGAAAGGATTTATATGTAAATAAACTTAAAAACTCTAAAATATATTTAAAGTTCAAAATTCAAATTATTAATTTAAAGAAATTTGATTACTTATTTCTTCGTTCAAAAATGTTTCGAAAAAATATTCTGTGTACATAGTTACAGATACATGTAGCCAAAAATACATAAAGTAATCTTTATTTAATGTTTGAAGGTCAGCACCTTCTGAAAAAAATTTAGTATGACACCTGGGAAACTCTTGACATTTGTTTTGCGACAATTTATTGAAAGCTTCTCAAAATACTATCATAATTAAAAAAAATATAATAATTGTTTTTTAAAGCGTGCTACTAGTAGATAAAAACTATTAGTTGCCCTTGCTTTATGATAAAGTTAGGACAGATTTTTTTTTTTTTTAAATTAAATCTTTTGTTATAATGCATATGAATTGCAGCATATTTTGATGCTGAGAACAATGATGTGTGTGCATTTTAATTTCAATTTTTCCTTTGAAATTATTTAAATATACTTCATTTATTTATTATTTTTTTTCTTAAATATTTTAAACACTTTTCTCGTCTTCTCTTATTTTTAGGAGGTGAAATTGTGAGATAATATTGAAACAAAGCTGCATAGTATTGAAATTAAATACAAAAAAAAAAATAGATAGCACTATTAATATAACTAATTTTAAGTTAAAATTTCCCAATTCCCTAACAGTGTCTGGTAAAAATCTTATAAGTCAGTACGAATTTATTATAATTTTCAATTTTCATGCCAGGTGCTACAAAGTTATCTTGCCAACCCAAATTACAACTTTTTGTACAATATCCAGTTTTCAAAGTCCTATATGCACTCAAACTGGCCTGTTAAATCTAAATTAGTAATGTAAATAACATATATTTTTATGAAAACTTAAATCACTAATTAACAAGCATTACAATTCACAATAAACTTAAATACATATGTTAAATATTTTTACACAACATTCAGTAAGTTATATAAGTTATTGCTTACACTAATTATGTTAATCAAATAACTCATAAAGTGAAAGTACTTACTTCAATCACTTGCTAAAGAATTAAATAAAATATTAATTTATTACTATCCACACTTTTTACTTGCTACACAAATACTAAAATTCAAAATTTTCAGTTTGATACACTTTCAATGCAAATACAACTTCAAATATTTAAATTTCAGTTATAAATGAAAGAAATAAAACACATAGCAAAAGCTTCAAGTGTTATTAAAATTTCAAACAGATTTTGCACATGTATACATCAAATTATGCCATAAAATCGCAAGAATCCATTTGATGCAGTAATCTACAGCCTTGGCACATGTGCAGGCTTGTAAGATTTAGCCCAGAGCGTCAAGTGCTTTCTGCTTATAAAAGTTTGTAGATTTAACTTTACTTTTAGCATATTTGTAAAATGTGTGAGAGAATCACTGTACCTTTTGATTACCATGTTATGTATGTTTGTAGTAGTACATAATTCTCTTAAAACATTCGATCTTGGTTGAATTAGCTTTGTGCATAAAAATTTGCTTTATAGTGACAAATCAAACATTAAATTAAGATTGAATTATTTGTAATCTTTAGACAAGTAAGTTAAATTGTGTTTCATGATAAAGTTGTATAAACAGTGAAATTTCTTTTTACGAATTCATAGTTAAAGCTTTTAAAAACTAATGTTTAATCACATTAGTTTAATAATTTTATAAGTTTTTTAAAATGAAATTAAAAACGGGGAATTAAATAAAAATGTGAATTTAAAGACCATTTTTTTTTTTTTTAGGAAAATATCTTGTATTTTCATAGCTACCAAATTAAACTATGTATCAACAAAAGTTGATGATAATCTTTTTGCCACTAGTTTTATTATATGCTGCAAGTCTACAATTTTCTGAGTTTCCTATGAAAACAAAAATATTCTTTATTTATTTCTATTAAATAAAAATTTGCCTATTTGTTTGCTTAGGGATGATAATAATGATAGAAGTGATGATGATGAAGATGATGAACCTTCAAGGTTAAGTTTTACTGTAAATACAGGAGCTGTGGAGAGACAGAAAATAAGGGAAACATTTTTATCTTTACAAGATGGTAATTTTTTTTCATAATAAAGTCTTTTTTGTAGTTTATTAAATTAAAATCCTAATTTTTATTTTACATACTTTTAACGTAACCTAATGCTTTTGTTAAGAATCTGGTTTTTTATACTAGTAAAAGTATCATTTAAATAAATGTATATGAATTTGATTTTTTTGACAGTTTATTTTTTTTTATCCTCAATTATTTACTTCAAAAATTGAAAAAGTTTCATAGTTATTCAGCATTATTTTTACTGCAATTAAAAATTTTAATCAGTCATATAGCTAGTTTTGAAATACAAATATTAATTTTAAACTTATATGACATTTTATCTTTTAGATCCAAGTAATCAGCTTGAAAATGAAGATGCTGCTGAATTGGATCGTTGGGAAAGAGAACAAATTAAAAAAGGAGTAGGATTAGCTCAAGTAAATAGTGTGCACTCCTTACAAATTATTCTAAACAGAATCTGTTTCCCAAACAAATGTATCTCTTAAATAATTTATCCTTTATAATTGACTGTTTTGAAAAAAAATTAAAATTTATGATAATTGTAATTATTTTTTATACAAATTTAATTTTACTGCTAAAAAATTAACATTCAATTTTGTGTTTTAATCTTCTGTTTATGGTTTGAGAACTTATTGAAGATAAAAGCACATGTTATCTATCTCTGCTCATTAAACAATGTCAGACTTGCATGGTGGTAACCTCAGAATTTGCCATCTTAAACTTGCTTAGTTCTTATTTTTTGTGAAAACTTAAATTAATGAACAATTAAATTAATGAACAATTAAATTAACCTTACCCAATCTGGGAATTGAATTATAAACGAGTATTTTTACTATGTTTGCTGTAAAATTACAAATATATCAATTATGATTATCTTTTGGAACACAGTTTAATAATATAAACATTTAGCTTTTTAAAAAATTAAGCAACAGAGTTCATTCTGTGATGGATAATAGATTGGCCTCTAAAGTGAAAGAATGTAATTGCCAAGAAATAAAATTTTTTCGTAACTTGTCATTTTTAAAAATTAATAATCAACTTTAAATAAGGTGATGAAATATTAAAAATAATTAGTGTTTTATATTAAAAGTATTTAAATAGTTTTTTTATGCTGTGTAAGTGTAACTATTAAATAGTCTGGCTATTTTAAAATAAACTAATTTCAAAATGCAAAGTATTTAAATTAATTAATTTAACTGAATTATAACTTTGTAAAGCATATAAAATTGTATGCTGCTGTAATTTTCAACCTAAATCTTAAGTTTTTTCTGCTATGTTTTCAATGTGAAGTCTATATTGTTTTATTTTTGTATTATCTGGGATTTAAATGGTTTGCATTCCAGCTTACAGCTTTTAGATTTAACTTTTGCAATGGCAGATATGTTTGTAACAGTTCAAAATCCATTTTCAAATTTAATTCCTATTTGAATTTTTGTTCTATTTGTGTAAAAGCGGCCCAAAATAAAAAACAAGTATAACAAACTTGAAATCGTAGTTATATCTAGAAAAAATACTGAACTCTATGTTTCATAAAATATTTATTTATATTTAAATCTATTAATTTTATGCTATTTTATAAATTGTAATTTTAAGTTTGTTAATCAGTGTTTAAATCTTTAGGGTTAAGTGTTTTATCATAAATTTAGTCTATTTTTGTCTTTCAGGCTGGACCTCCACAGAATACACAGATTTCTGATACTCAGTTATATTCTTATCCACAAGTTAGTGTTGGAAATATGATACCATATTTGAATAGTGATACTACCCAACATAACCCTGTTCCATCAAAGCAACCATTTCCAAATGAACTCATGAAACCTAAAATCATTACCATGACTACCAGTGATATAAAAGCACGCTTGCAGGAAAGGTATGCCTAATAAATGCTTATAAAAGTTAAATTATTACTATACTCTATATTTACATTTGTGGTGTTTACTTGAATTAAAAAATATAAAAGTATTCAATCATGTTTTATCAAAACGAGTAGAATGTGTATAGAAATCAGAGAAAATATTGAGAGTAATATAAGGATTTAAAGATGGTTAAATTATATCCCCTGTAGAGGATTGTATAGCAAGAAATAACAATTTGATTGTATTTAGTTTTTGAATAGGATCAGGATGCTGAATCTTTAATTCAGGTAGTCCTGAATCAAATTATTATACCTTCATAATGTACAAGTTTGATATAATTATTTTTGTTAGTAAAAGTAACTGCATCAAGTTTCAAATTTGTTTGAATTCAATAAAATTTTTTTGTAGTATTCCTCTTAATGTAGTATGAATGTTTTGTAAGCAAACTTCTTTTAGTTACTAAATAGGAGTTTATACATGAATATAAGTATATATTCAATGTTTCCCATCAATAATTTAATGTTGAGTAATGCATTCATTGCATTTTTCCCCCATTAATGTTATAAGGCTCTGATTAAGATTTTGCTACTATGATGCTCATGAGAATTAATATTTAAGAACATTATTTACATTGGTTCTATATTTCTATGCCAATTATAAATTTTGCAGCCATTTCAGTTTAGTGAAGTACTTACTTAAATATGTAGATTTCTGAAAACTACAATTTTGTTATATATTACTTACCTTAATGGATATTTGAATAAATTCATTTTTATGCTTGTCATATAGTAATTTTCTTCTCTCTCTCTCTCTCTCTCTCTCTCTCTTTTTTTTTTTTTTTTTTTTTTTTTTTTTTTTTCCTTCACAAATAAATTTTAAGTTTAAGCTTCATTATCCACTGAAATAAAGATATTAAAGTTTTATTATTTTTGAAAAATTATTTTAACAATGAATAAAATTATAAAGGATAATACCACTTCATATTCATATTATATCAGTTTTTAGTTTTAACTTTAACTTATTTAATTTTTAAGTTGAACAGGTTGTCTTAGTTATTAATTTCTCAACTAAAATTGTCCTTTTTATAATGAGTTTTTAATGCACGTACACAATATATCTTTAGAAAGTTAAGTTAAATTAATAAAACTAGTAAATAAGTTTTGTAAATGTGATCAAATAGATAAAATAACACTCCTCACACTAAAAAGTAAATGTTCATAATAGAAATTGGTGTGAAATGGATATTGCAATTCTGTTTTTTTATGTGCATGTTTATCTGAGTGTATATCTTTTAAAATTTTTAGGCTTTTCTTTCCCTCTTTCTAAATGTATATAATATTAATAATTTAAAGGTAATCATTTCTGATGAGATTACATTGCAATTTTTTTAAAAAATTGTTGCTTTTCTTTTTTTAATCTATCATTTTATAGCCATTTTGTAAGCATTTGAGCATGCCAGGCTAAATTTACTGAATATTTTGACATTAAAATAAGTGGTTATGTTTCTAAGCTTTGTATAAAATTCATTGTCATGTTTGAACAATTATTATGTTAATTAAAAATTTTAATTTATTAAGAAGAAAACTAATTTTGAATTAATTTTATACTATTTTTTATATACTTCAATTTTTTATCTTTTGCTTATTGATTCATTAAAATTGATTAATTTAATTTTGAATTAATTATTACAATTAAATTCTTTTCATATTGATTTTTTAATTTATATTTTTGTATTATTACTTTTTTATACAACATTTATGTTATACCCTTAAGGTGATTTGCATTACATTAAAAACTGCATTTATTATTGCTTTTTTAGGTTATCTGCCCTTAAAACTCAACATAATGCTCATAAAGAAGAACTTGTCACTTGTCAAAAGGAATACATGGAATCAGTGGAATTAGTGAAGAAGTTGAAAGAGGAGGCACCTGAAAGAGCTGAAGCATTTGCTCTTTATCAACAGATGAGTGGGTATGTGAAAGACTTGGTTGAATGTCTTGATCTAAAGGTGGGTTAACAGTTACGTTGCACTTAATATTTACACAACAACTTGAGGATCTATTGATTTTTCAATGATTTTTTGTATATTTTGTAAAATATTTTATGTTCTAGTAATAGATATTAACTGTGTGTTTATTTTCTTTAATTAAGTGCAACTTTTGAATTCAACTATTGAATGTTATGTATAACTATAGTGGAAGAATATTATTGATATTTGTAATTTTATTAAAGTATGTTTATTAATGTATAAGTTCTGAGGATATTTGTATCTGTATGTTCATTAGTTCTTATTCATATTATTAATTTAATTATGAATACAGAACCAATAATTTAAAAATTTATTAGATATTTTTTATAACATGTAAATATATATACATTTAATTAAATTATTGTAAATGTTGGCTAACAGATTTTTGAGCAAACAAAATAATCACATTATGTATGAAGAACTTTATCAAAGTTTTGAATAATTATTATGTTTATTTGTTTCCATACCTCAACCATTTGTTTGTCCTGAGGATAAAGAATTTTAAACTGCTAGATGTTCTTACCATTGTTTTTAAAAATTTCTAAAAAAATTAGAAACATCATCAATACAAATATTTTAATCTATTTTAGAAATAAATTTTTTTCTTTCAAATTTAATTTTTTTAGAATCCCTAAAATTATTAGATTAATGACAATATAAATTATAAAAGTTGTCCTATTTAAGGTTCACAATTTCAAAATAATCAACTTCTACGTTTAGAATTTTAATAGTTGAGATCAAGTGACTAACATTTCTGCTTTTATTTATTTTTAATTCATTTATTATGTGCAATAAAGTATTAAGTAATGATTATTAAAGTATAAAGTTATTTTCTTTTTTAAAAACTATTATAAATCTCAGCTTTTATGTAGAAAAATATTTGATGCACTCATTATATTTTTGGTTGGTTATTATTTAATATACTTTTTTTTTTTGAAAGTGGAAATAAATTTTTATTTGGTATACATTAAATGAGCATTATTCTTATCTAGATAAATTAGCATGCTTCAATCCTTTCTGAATTAATGATGTTTATTTCTAAAAAAATTGCATATTTATTATAAACTTTATTAAATACATTTTATTTTGGGAAATCAAACTTAAAAATTTACACTTTTATTATATTTTCAAAGTTTTAAATTCCTTTCTTTTTACTTTTAAATGATATTCTTAATTATAAATTACTTTTAATTTTTTATATAGCTGAAAGTATTAATTTTGTAATATTTGATACCATTGTTAACATCTGTCAACCATCCAGGATTATTCCTATCTTGAGTTTAGTTTTCTGATGTTTACAGTTATTAAAGAAGTCTTAGTTTGAAAAATAAGTTAATTTTAATGTTGTGTAAATTGTATGTATTTATCAATATTTCTGTCCTTAAAAATATTATAATTATTCTGGTAATTGTAATTAACAACAGCATGAATTTTAGCTTGCTTACATATAAAATCGTGTGATTGATTCTGAAACATTACTTAAGGATAACTTAATCAAAGAGAAAAATATTCAAGTATATCTGTACCAATCCCAGAATTTTACTATCCATCTTCTGAATATATGAAAATATCTATTTTTACTCTTTATGTACTCTATAAATTAGAGCTAAATTTATTTCAGAAGAATATACTTCTCTATATCTATTCTAATATCTTCAATCTAAAAAATATTTTTTTTTATTTTTAAAATTACAAGTTTTAATTTATAAAAAATTGTGTGGTTCACTTATTTGCAAAGATAACAATTTTGGAAATGTGACTGCTGTTGACATGTGTGAATTAAGTTATAGAATGGAGATGAATGATTTCTGAAATTTCACATGAAAGCTTTTAAATTCTTTTTCTAAATTTTCAGAACTGCTTTTGTAATGAAATATATTTCATTTAAATATTATTGCATTTTTTTTGTTTAGTTAAATTGATTAAAAATTATAGAAGACCATTTTATTTATTTGAATTAATATTAATTTATTTATAGGTTGCACACATTGATTTACTGGAAGGAAGACTGTTGGATCTATATAAAGCAAGAGCTGAAAAACTAGCTTTACGTCGTCAACTGGATATCAAAGATCAGTCAGATGAATTTGCTACTCTTTCAAGTATGTAATAAATATAGATGTTTTATAAAGGCTTTGGAATTACATCATCAATGCATGCTGTATTTTTTTTTAAATAATTCATGTAGATAATGATTATTTTTTTGTGGATTCATTAACAGTAATACTATTTTCATAAAAAAGTGCTTTTCTTTCTGTATTTTTTTGTGTTTGAGTAATTGATTAGATCTAAGTACTTTAATTGCTTAAATGGACAGAAATCAAGAATTTCATATATAATTTTCTGAAAAGATTAACCATTTTATAAATGTATGCATTACCTTAAAAGTACTTTTCTATGAAATTAAAAATAAATTAAATTTATGTGGAATATCTAAAATGATAGCACTGACTCAGTTTTTATTTGTGTGTACAGTTTATTATATTATTCAATTTCCTAAACTACTGTCTTATATTCAGGTGAAATTTTAAAAGGTGTTAATATAGAATTTCTGTGTGAAAAGAAAAATTTTGTTGATGATGTGAGACTGCGTCGTGCTGCTGAAAGAGAAGGAAGAAGGTAAATATTATAAAATATAGTGTTGGTTTTATTTATTTACTCAAATTTATTTGATATTTTCTTAAATGAATTATAGACATAATTTCAAATATTATTCTTTCCGAGTTTTAAATGATAAGTATTTTACTCAAATAAAGTTATAAAATATACTTGTGGTGTATTTTTTATAAATAATTTGTAAATAAAAAAACAATTTAAATATATTATATTTTTTATTTGAAAATTTGTTTTTCTTAGAAGGAACATTAATGTTTGTGGTGGAGTTATCAAACATATCTATTTACTTTGAATGATTTTACAAGTACTATATTCAAACAAGAGAGTATTGTGTACTATAATTCTACATTTATTATTATTGTATTCCTGTTTTTTAAAAAATTCTTAACTTTCTCACATGTATATTAATTAAAAGTATTGTGAAAAATTAAGCTAAAAAGAACATTTTTATCAGTTCATAACTGAGAGATGTCTTTAAATATATAATGCGTATTTGAACGTCACATAATATTTGCTGATGTTTTTAATTTGTACATATTATAAAGGTTTACAAGTTTTAGTTCTCACAAAGGTGAAGAACTGAAATTTTGATATTTATATAAGGAAAAACTTAAATATTTAAAGATATTTTTATTTGAACTGGCAAAGGGAAAATACTTTTTAGGTCTTAAAAAATATTTGTTGCCAAGAAAAAATATTTTGGACTGAACTATTCTTATAAAAGATTAGCATTAGTACTAGAGTACTTTGTTGTGTTAATTTAAAAATCTTAGTATTGCTTATAATTAAAGAATTAAAATTGTGTGCAGTAAAGATTGAATGAAATCAATTTAATAAAATAAGGTTCATGAGTCATATCTTTATTTACTTGCTTGTATTTACATTAATATGTTTGTTAAAAATTTTCATGATCATCATTCTGTGGGATCATTTTATTGCTACTCTTCTCTCTACAGATTAATTCTAAAATATGTACAATTTTCCTTTTTCTAATTATATCATATTATAACCACTTTATTTTCAAACATAATAATAACATCAATAAACAAACTTATTGCAGAACAACAAAAACTAATACATAACAAGAAGTGAGTAGATATTATCAGGAAACCTCCTTGTTGTGCCTAGGGCCATTACCCCTAGGTTATACAGGGAAGGTAACTGTGACAGCCACTACACCTTTCCCCTACATTTCTAAAGGTCACTTCGGCTAGGTGGTGTAGCATGGACAGTTTTTTTACTTTGCCCAGCAGTTTTATTAAAAGGCTGTTTTGGAGGTCCACTTGTTTTCCTTAAAGGAACCACAAGAGAAGGGTTTTGAGAAACGTTCTGATAAGATGTTAGTGCCGAAGTATGGTATACACCTAAGGGTTCATCAGGTCTGTCACAACTGGCTATTACAAAAGTAATAGGTGATTTTTGGGATAACATGATATAAGGTCCATCTTTTCTAGGCATAAATTTTGCACTTTTATTTTGGCTAGCTTTACTTAATGGATGGAGTTTTACCCAAACTAAGTCATTGGGTTTATAATCAGGATTTGATTTAAGTGATTTATCTGCATATGCTTTTCGAGGATCTTGACTTTTTTCAATATTTTCTTTATTGTGACATATATCTTTCAAAACATTTTAAATAAGGTGTGAACTCTTGCACAAAATTATCATTATGGTTAACAGTATGCCGATCGTAACTTACCTCATCTATGGTTTGTAATTCTCTGGCAATGTTTAGATAAGCTGCCATACAACCAGTAGTTTTGCATTTTGTAGTGTTCATTGCAAATCTAATAACTGATAATCAGGGAAACTTCCTTGTTGCGTCTTGCATCGACGACCATTAAATTTTACAGGAAAGGTATCTGTAATAATAATTGCTTCAATATTACAATAAAATAGGTATTTCAATAAAATGCTTTTGAAAATTAATTTAAATATTTAAGACTTTGACTTTGAAATACATATCTTGTTTGTGGAATTTTCACTTAGATTTTAAATATCAAATTTATTGTTTTAACTTACAAGTCTTTTCTCTTTTTTGCTAGCATTATTTACATATTTTACCATATTTATAAAAACAAAATATTTTTAAAAATGGTTTGAAAAAATATTGCAGAATGAGAAGAAGGAAACAACGAGAGAGACAAATGATTGGAATAAAGCATCAAGATGGCATGTCATCAGATGATGAAGAACAAGATATTGATATCATTAAATTTAAAGAAGCTAAAGGTTTTATTAATTTTTCAGATATTACTTATGTTTCATATGATAGGGAAGTTTATTTCACAATTACCTTCCTGTATTTTCTCTTGCTAACAGCAAATTTATGTTATCAAATTATACATAAACAAATTAAAATGTTATTTGTGTAGGTTTTTTTATACCAGCTATTAGTGTTATTTAGATGGTGTCAGCATGTTGCCATATGCAACTAAAGAACAATGATGCTGTTTAATCCTGAGTATTTATTGTTGAAACACTTGCAAACACTATTAAACTATAATTATAAATTTAATTAACTATTTTATTTAGGATTTTATAAATGAATTTTTATTAGTTGCATGTAAAATTTAAGACACTATTTCATCTTCTGTTTTATAATCTAGTCTATGCATACATTCAAAAAACAAATTTTTTAAAATTTGAGCTTTTTTTTCATAATTTTTCTACTATATGCTGTGTTGCAAGCACAAAGATTAATTTTTCTGAATTATTTTACTTTGATTGTTTACTTTAATGAAATATCAAGAGTAAAATCAAACTTTTCATTTCAAGTGAGGTTTTACCAATAATTATTTTACTCATAATTTTTTTATTAGATACGTAATTTAAGTAATCAATCTCCAAGTTAAAATTCTAATGCTTGAACATAGCTATGATTTGTTAATTTCATTATTCTTATATAAATATTTCAATGAATACATATCAATATACTCACACAAAAATTGCCTTGGTCATAATCTAAAAGGATTTTTATTATTTTAATTCTGATCAGTTTATCAAATAATTTTCTCCACTTATAATCATTGATCTTTGCTGATAATTTACTGACAATCATAGCCATAATTTATTATCATTAACAAATGAGCTCATGAGTGTCATTGTTAAAACAAAAATGGAGAATATACTTGACATGTGACGAATCCTTAATGGGCATTATTGAATAGAATGAGTTTATATTTAAATCGGAATGGTTGCTTAATACATCATTTGTTTTTAATGTTTCCTTAAATATTGTCTTAAGAATTTCATTCTTATTCATTGACCATAATTAGTTGTACTACTTTAGCATGGTACTGAAATATGAGTTATAATTCCTTTCTCACCAGTAAAATTACTACTTGTAGCCATTATTGACTTTATTTAGTTATTAATTGAGATTATTTTTATGTTATATAATATCCAATGAAAGTGATTTAAAAGGCTTAATGAAAATTTTTGGAAAATTGAACCTAACAATAAATATATTTTTTATTGCATTCTTTACATCAAATTTTCCAGTTCTATTGTTTTGTAAATTTTATTTCTAACTTATATGGATATATTGAGTGCATGCATTTCAATTCAATTTTTTTTCTATTTAGAAAATATATTACAGGAAGCTAATACAATATTTGAAGATGTAGTTGAAGATTTCGGAACATTAGATGGGGTGATGTCTAACTTTGAACAATGGAAATATCAACAAATAAATTCATACTGTGAAGCTTATGTACCGCTATGCTTGCCAAAAATTTTTGGGACATTTGTCAAGTTAGCTCTTCTTGGCTGGAATCCTTTAGAAGTAAATATTGAAATAATTAATATTTAATTAAATTTTGAAGAATAAGCATATTTCGAAGAATACTTATATTCCTTTAAAATATTTTAAAAATAATGGTTGTTTGAAATCTCAAACATAAAGTAAAAATATATAAGAAATAGAAAACAGTATGCGCAGCAACTGTGTTTGATATAGTACTTTTGAGGTACTTCTTATAAATGAAATCACATTTTTTTTAGAATAATAAACTGTTTATCTGTAATCACAAATTTATTGTTAAAGTATATTTGAAAAAAAATAGATGTGGCACTTTATATTATAAGCTTCTTATTATTAATATTAAATGAAGTAAATAATGTAAAATTATCTATTTTACATAGATTTTAACTGGTGCAATTATTTGTGTTTTAATACATGTTAAAAAGCTTGATCTTTAATAATTAAAATATTTCTACCTTTGTTTTGTTAAGATATTAATATAACATATTATGGAGCATCTTAATCACATATAATATGTATTAAAATGTTTCACACTTGACAAAAAAAGTCATCCTATCAAACAGTATTTCATACATTTATAGTTTTCTATGTAAATAATGGATTTCGCATAAAACCTATATAGAATTTGAAATTAAATATCCACTTATTAATTTTGCTTTCTAGATTAATGTTACAAAATATTTTATTTCCTAAATATTTTTCTTTGATTCATATTTAATTAAACAAACAAAAATATTAATTATTTACGTTTAAAAAATTATTTATTTTAATTTGTATAATCTTATTTCTTAACTTATTTAGTAACTAAAAAAATCTGCTTATTTCAAAACACTTTCACTCTTTTCAGTAATTGTGACATGCAATTCAAAAATAATTGTATTTGTAAAATTTAAAAAATATTATAAATTATTAGATATAAGTCGAAGAGAGTTTTTTTTTAGCAGTTGCAATGGAAACGTTTAACAACAAAGCGTAGCATAAATCAAAGCAATCCATACTTTAACATATTTCAATACATTTTTGTGTTTTTTATAAAGTTATTCGAACATATTCTGTTTTTTATTTTAAAATAAACTTTTAATTTTTTTATTTAAAGGAATAGATGAGCTTAGTAATATTTTCTTCATTCATTATATACAATTGTTTATAAATAATGATTTTGAATACTTTATTAAATAATACTTTTAAAAATAATTGTGTAAATGACAGTTTATCAACATCTGCTTTTTACCTTCATGTACCTTTTTTGTTTAAAAAGTATTCTGTCCTGTGACTTGAAAATATTGATTTAGAAGTTATTCGCAAATTGTTAATACATTTACCAATGAATATTGTCAAAGGCGTGTTAAAATTATCATGGAAATAAAACAGTAATAAAATTATAATGGAATTATTCAGTTACACTGTAGTACCTAAATTGATCATTTGTATTTGTAAAATATTATGAAATAATATTTTTAAATACAAATATTGGATTTTTATTTTATTGTTCTTTGTATTTTCTATTGATTGTAAAAGGCAGTAATTTAGATGTTAATATTCAAATATTGTTTTTATTTGAAGAGTTTATTGTGAAATTAAAAATAAAAAATAAATAAAATAAAATAAAAAAATAAAAAAATCATAAATAAAATAAAATGATTCAACTTTGATTGTTACTTACTGCTATTTTCGAATCCCACTTATTATTTAGAAGGAACTTTTCATATTTTATTTATAAGTGACTTTTTTTCAGTGAACTTAACAATTAAAGAATTTGCCAGCATAAACCTTCAACAATTTTATGTATTTGTTTCATGTGTATAGTTAATAAACAACATTAGAGTAACTGTTTGTAATGTACTTGTTTTTATTGAACTTTGAAAATTTAATTTCATAACTAGCTTTATCTTCAAATTGGTGTTTGATCACATCTACATATTTGCTAAAATATATAAAGGTAGTAAAAATGTATAATCGTTATTGAAAAACAAGGAACAATTCAATTTAACAAAAAAAAATTGAAACTAAATTCAATATTATGTCAATTACCTTTTATATCTCTGTAAAGATTTTTCTTACAACTGAATATTATGAACAGTATCTTATTAGTTTTGCCTCTATAGAGTTTCATATATATCAAACATTATTTAATTAACCGTTAATTATTATCCCAAGAAAACTCGGGTGAAGCAGAATTTGTCAGTACAATTTGTTTTATCACGTTTTTACTCGGCCTGGAGGAAATTAAAGGAAATATTCATCTTTAACTGGCAGTTTGCCGTTTCATTGATTTCGAGGTTTTTATGGCGGGATTGGTAACGTGTTTCTCTATGGCACATTCTCTATGACGGCTTGTGGATTAGTAATGTACAAAGGAGGAGAGGATAGTTGTGTTGGAAAAAAGTAAAATAATGGAGATGATGACGTAAGAAAAGAGATCAGATACCAGCGTACGGAATGTCAGGTATCACTTTGTGTTGTCTCTTGTTTCAAAAACTATCATACAAGGACTAATATTTAACTTTTTTCCCATTTGCCCTAGATAACTCGGGATAGTAAACTAATATTAAAACTACCTGCTTTTACACCTGTAAAAAATAAAAATTCAACTTAAAACCTACATATTTTGTTTTGTTTCGTTTCCTTGCATTTAATAATAAAATAAAAAAATATGGCGATTCTTTGAAATTTTTTTCAAAACAATTTGTAAGGAAAGCGGTTAAAATAAAATCTTAGGTTTTTACGATAATATGTAATATGAATTATTTATATGGTAGAGTTTTAGATCAAATCTAAAAGTTATCTTTGTTATTTATCATGCTTTATATTAATTTTTAACTAAGCGATAAAAATCTTATAAATATAATCATTAGAAGACCAAGCTGCCATCTTTTACATGCAATAAACTCTAATAGAAAAAACCTGTTCCTAGCTTTCTTCAAAAATTTTGATTTAGGAAAATAATGATTACTTAGTTTTCTCTACAAAATTTTTTCCCCCGTAAAATGATGTCTCGAGTATGATCAATTCAACAAAAAATCAAATAGGTGTGGAATGTCTGAAAATTTCTTCTGATTAAGAAGCTGTTAAATATTGAATTTAGGATTTCTTTCATTTGATTTCCTATGCATTTCCAATTGGTACAATGTTTGGAAAAGTGTAAACACATTCAATGCAATAAGCAAAACAATATTTTTTTAAAACTTGCAAAAAATAATAATAATTGTTATTTCTTTATTTTTTAAAAAAAAAAAAAAAAAAAAAAAAAAAAAAACCCTCTTCACTGTGGTTATGTAAAAAGAAAGTAATCTTATCCTGTAGTAAGTACTTTTTCCCCCTCATATTAGAACTAAATACATATCTTATAAATTTAGCATTTTAATACAATAAACATATTCTTAGTTATACTTACTGTACTTCATCAAGATTAAATTCATTTATAAATGTACTGTACTGTATTGCAATGTAATGTGAATTTTTTGCTATTGTAAATAATATCCATGGTATAATAGAATATCCATAGTACTTTAAGGTTTTTATTCAAATGAAAGAAAATGATTTTAATTTTTGAATGTATATGCAATGTTATCATTTATATTATACATAACTGTGTTAATATATTGTATTTTTAATTTTCTAGGAAGAAAGAAATTTGGAGAAAACTCGTTGGTTTCGCCAACTTTTATTGTATGGTAATGAAGAATTCAAAAACAAGGATGGAATTTCAAAAGATCCTGATATAAATCTATTACCTGGTATTATGGAAAGAATAGTTATTCCAAAAATCACTGGTATAAAATATTTGAATAATTTTCTCATGTAAAAAAAATTGCACATTTTGCATAGTGATTAATAATGTTTACCTACATTTCAGCTTTCCTACAAAATGTTTGGGATCCTCTTTCACAAAGGGAAACATTCAGGGTTGCTCGTCTGATCAAGGATATACTTGAACATTATTCTACAATTACTGGTAAAAGTAAACAACTTCAGGTAATGTTACATAATTAGTGAATATTTATTTATTGAACTAAAGGTCAACTGACTTTTTTGACATTCAATTTTATCTGAATTTACTCAAATAATTTTAGTAATTTATTCACATGCTGAAAACTAAAGATGTTACTTGTAGCCATTATTTTGCCTTTGTATAATCATTTATTTGTGTAAATGATTTTGTAATAATATTTATAATATTCATATTAATAATTAGTGCTGAAGAATTTTTTGCAAAATTAGCTATCTTTGGCTCAAATTGAGTTAGCTTTAGTTTTAAATCATTTGAAATCCCATATTAAACTTATATTTTTATTTGTTTAAAATAAAACTTATGGTTTAAAATATATTCAGCTGTGTATAACCATGGAAACAACAGAATATATCATACATTTTTGTGAACTATTTTATTATTATTTTTTTAATTTGTCAACTATTTTAAGTTAATTGACAAATTAAAAGTCTGTACTTATAAACATTTTTACTTTAATTTCAACTTTTATGTTTTTGTTGTAAATTAGTGCCTAGACAGTATTTCAATGAAAGTAATGTAATAATCAATTTTACTAAAGATGATAATAATTTATTAGTAACTATTTTTCATACTGACAGTCTGAATGCCTTGTGATAAGTAATATAACGCTAGCTAATAATAAATTAGTTTTAAATTCTCTGGAACAGTATCTGTAAAATTATTTTATATTAATTATATTTGAGTATTTTATTCTTCTGTTGATGACAACTTATAATTATCTATTTGTATTTATTCACTTTGACAAAATACAAATCTTGAAAGGGGATAATAATAAACAGTTTTGTAGCTTCTGTGTTATATGTAGAAACTGCCATCACGAAACTTTTAAAAAGTCTGTGGCTGTATTAAATTTAACTGTATTAAATATTTTTATTCAAAAATAATGCATTGAAAAAGTACATGTAAATTTTGAATAATTATTTGTTAAAACTATTTTGCTTGTTTATCTTATGTTCTATTGTTGGCTTTAACTTTTTTTTTTTTTTTTTTTTTTTTGTTATTAGAATTGTTTAAAGGCTATAACTGCTCGTATTAACAAGGCACTTGATGATGATGTTTTCATACCACTTTATCCTAAAGAGTAAGTATATAAATAATATTGAAAATATTAAAATAAATATTCAATTTTTTAATTTAAGTGTTAGAATGATTAAAATTAAAGAATTCTGAAAACATTTATTTTATTTTTAAAACGATAAGCAATCTTAATTTATCAAACTATGTCAGAAATTGCTGAATTTGATTAATGGATGCAAAAGAAATTCATTTTTTAAGAAGATATTTTTAATTATTTAACAAGTTATTTTTAGTAAATTTTGCTTTTTGTAAATAATAAATTCAAATTAAGAGAAATATAAGTTGTTAAGAATAAATTCATTTGAATTTAAGTTTTTTTAGTTTGTTTTTCAAAAATTTAGCTTCATTAAAAATGTTATTTAATTTTGCAAATGAATTTTATTTTGCTTTCTTCATTATATAAGATTAAATTCAATATTATATAATGAAACAAATTACAGACAAAATGTTTAAATAATGTTCTTTTTGGAAGTGGGAGTCATTAATTAGGTCTTAATATAAATTAAAAGCTTTGTTATGCATTTAAAAATGGAAAATATGAATTCATTTATTAACTATTTTGTGAATTTTCATTATCATTGCATTATTTATGCTACAAGTAGCATTTTAATAAATTAACTTCTATAAAAATTCTACTTTTTTCCAAATATGCTTATTAAATTTATTAACATTTATTATTGAAACTTCTAAACTTATGTTCAATCTGCTGTAAGGCAATTCAGTTCTTTTTAAAAGGGAAAATTAATTAAAGAAGATATCAGATATATGAGTATTTTTTTTTCTCGTGAAAACTGAATATGACCAAAGAAAGCTTCTTGCATCAATAGTTCAATGAAAAATGTTAAATATAAAGTACTTAAACAAGAAATTAATTCCAGATTTGATATTTTAAAATTATTTCTAATGTTAATGTAAAACTTAGTTAAATGATGTGAGAGAAATTACCCTTCAATTCATCTTTGTTCATATAACTTACTTGAAAAGAATGTACATGCATTTGGAGAACACTTTTGTAAACTTATTATTTTTACTGAATTTCAAACCATGAAAATAGCTTTGCCACAACACTTGAACAACATTAATTTTGTGATTTTTTTTAGTTATTATTACTAGATACTTTCAGTTATTATTACTAGATTAGACTTAGAATATCTACTAATTGTGATGGTTACCACTTTAACCTATTTAATCTTATTGTGTGAAAAACATATCCTCCAAGATAAACAATTTTATAAATTAATTGCTTAAAATAAGTACTTTTCCTTGTAAAATTTAGAGATTATGAAACTTAGTTGATTCATATTTTAGCTTAACAGGTTTTTTTTTTTTTTTTTGTATTTAATGTAAATTGTTTTAGCATATTAATATTCATTCACTTCTTAAGTAAAAATAGTTTAATATGTTCTTATTGTTTTAAGGTTGCTTGAAAATCGATCATTGAAAGCTTCTGATTTTTTCCAGCGCCAATTTTGGTCTTCTGTAAAAGTATGTTATTTATCAGTTTTTATCTATCACTTCTTCACTGTTTTTCATTAGATTACATTTCATGATTTATTTTATCATTATTTTATTTTTACCTTGTAGCTTCTGCAAAACATTACATGTTGGGATGGTATTATTGCTGAGCAACCACTACAACAATTAGCATTAGGTTTATTGCTAAATCGCTATCCTTTAATGGGTCTTAACACATCTATGATGTTAAAAGATACTTTGGATAAGTGCAAAGTGGTAATAATACTTTATTATTTACATTATATATATAGTCCATTCAATCTTTCATTTTCTTTGCAGTTTAAATTAATGTAACTCCTCATAAGTATTCTTACTATCTGGTACAGCTTAGAGCATATAACTTAAATCTTTCAAATTCCCTTTACATAAATCCTCTTTATTTATTTATTTTTATTTTTTTTATTTTTGATTTATAAATATTTTTAAGTAAATAGAAAGTAATCAGACATACATTGCTTGTATTATTACAAACTTATATTTGTGAATGCTCTGAAACTTGCAAAAAATCTTTTAAAAAGGGTCGAGATTGGAAATGTCATATTTTATAGTTATTTTTTCTTAATTCAAATGATTGGAGTTATAATCTTATTGATGCTATGTAACAGTCTTGAATGGATAGCTGTATCTTCAAATGAGCAAAAACATTTTTTAACGCCATGTTCAAAAATATTTAAACAATTTACTGTATGTGTTGAGATATTTATATAATAATCACCAGCAAATGTAAAATATGGCAATATACTTATATTTAATAAAACTCTGATACTTTATTTTATTTTGGATGGGATTGGCTCTTAAATTTATACTAAATTCATATTCTCTGAATTCCAACCTTTTTTGAAAAATGTCTAAACCTCTCCATACATATTAGCAGCTTAACAAATCATTTATAATTTTCCTGTCTATCAAAATTTGTGAGAAATCTGCATTACCTATTTCGTATTACCTTGTAGATTTGCATTTGATACAATTTAAACTTCATATTGCTAGATATCCACTTTAGCGATAATAATTAAACCATTATTACTGTTATTTTTATATTCTACATATGTTAAAATATAAATATGATATTAAATTAAATTATAATTTATTTGTCGTTAGTGAAAAATTGTTTATCTGAGTATCTCATGCTTACTTAATTTTAAATAAATAAGTAAGCATCAACAACTATTCTACGAAATCGATATATTCTCCTGTTTATTAATTTATAAGATGAATTACTTTTATTTTTTTATCTTTATACTAAAAAAGACTTTTTGCTAAAACTATTAAGGAAAATACAATCTAAATATTATTTAATTTAATAATTATAAGAAAAAGGGCATCAGAATATGTTTATTTTAATGAAAATTTTCAAAGTATTTGAGATTTATTCTTAAATGTATGTCATTTTGATATAATTTAAACAGTTAAGAGATATTGTTTCAAACCTTTGAATATTTCTTATTTTGCCCATAAATTTTTCTCTAAAAAAATTTATTCACTTTCAGTTTATTTTAAGTTTTAAAGGCATTTTTTTTAACATAAATTGACAGAGTAGCTATTCCATAACTTCAGTTTTGGTAGGGAATGCTTTGAAGTTACTACAGTGGTGCCAAGACCAACTTAGACTGGATGCAATTACAATGCAAACAAATCTTTTTGATCTGATAAATCCTCTGGTGTGTGTTCCTCTAGCGAACACTAGCTGAAGTATTTGGACTGCTTGGCTCTAACTGTAAATTATAGAAGGAATTTTGTGTTTATATGAGATGCACTAATTTACCTTGGACTGAGAGATCTCATTGTTTTGAGGGGAAGAATCACAAGCAACCATTATTGAACCATTTAATTCAAAATGGCCCTACACAAGGAATTGGTGCAAATTCCAATGAATTTTATTCAAAGCTTTATTTGACAATCCTGCATTAAATGTAAGCTGTCATTTAGACCTAAAATGGTTCAACCAAGATACAAAAATAGCTACTTATTAAAAATGGACATTTTTTCGCCTTTTACTTTGTCCTATACCTATTTATGATGCCTGTATAGACATAGTTGAAGTTTAATAAAGTATTAAAAATGCAATCATTCAGCATTAATGATATTTTTAAATACTTAATATAAAAATATTTCTTAACATAAATTGTTAAACATTATTTAGTATAAATTCCTTAATGTTAAAATGTATAACATTCATTCCATTACTAATAAAAATTTCACTGTAAATGAATCCTTTGTTCACATTAATATGAGATAAAAAAAATTGTTTGGTTTTAAAATTTTAAATCTTTGCGAGTATGGTCATGCTTTTCAACAGTATTTTTTAATTAAGATGCATTAATATTATTACTTCAGCATGTTCTCATTGTAGAAATTTAGCTGTTCTAGATACTGAACTCTTCTAAATTATTTGTAATTCCTTGAAATTCTTCTTGTTAATTATTTGTAGTTGTGATTATGTATTTAATTTGATATGGTTATGTTTTTAAAAAATGAAAAGATTATCTTGTCATTAATAAAGCCAAAAGGTTTTACAATTTTGGTTTCATTTAAAAAAAATTAGTATTGAATTCTTTGATTTTTTTGCTTTTACTTTTCATAATTACATTTTATTTCTTAATCAATTTTTTGTACTTTGTACCTTATTAATTTATTTCAAAAGTATTATGGATAATATTATAGTTTTAGAATATTATTTGAATATTATAGTTATATTTGAAATAAAATGAACTTAAAGCTTCTTTTACTATGAAAACAAGGAGCCATTTTATGAATACCTTAAGAAATATTAGTTAATGATATTTTTGTTTCCTTATACAAAAATATTAATTAATCAATATTTTTTTTCTGTTGTAGATAGTTGCAAGCATCCCAAAGAGTTGGTTGGCAAACATTAAAGGAAACTCAACCTTACCATTGTTGAAACAATTTGGAACATTCCTAGTGAAATATGCAGATTCATATTATTCCCAATCCAGAAAAAAAGGTGTACTTGATGAGGAAATAAAGTATGTTACATTTGTGATGATAGGAAAATGTTTAACATTAAAAGTTCAATTTAACAAAGCAGACCTATACAATATATAATTGCTCAGTAATCTATTTATGTTTTTATTTCCTTTTTGTGGTTGTAATATTTTTAAATTATTCAGTAATGCTCTTTGAAAAATAAAATAAAAATGGTGGAAAAATTAAATATTTTTTTCTCTTAATGAATTAACAAAATGGAATTAACCTAATGGAACCTTTTCAAAATCAGTAATATAATCTAAATTATTTTTAAGTCCTAATAATGATAAAGTTTATCTGAGTAAAGACATGATAATTTCAAATCAAAATTATTAAAGATAAAAATACATAAATAATGAAAATATTTAGAAAATGTTTATACAGAAACTTTCTTGTAAAATATTTTCATGCACATTTCATTTTACTTCATTAGATTTATTTAAAATATCCATATTGGATTGGCATGACATAGAAGTTTGTTAATATATTATAACTTCCAATAAATAGTCTAATTTAGATTTTCTATGGCAAAAGTACTACAAATTTGGTTACCATGTCAGATCAATTTTTTAACGAGTTAATCTAAATTTGGTGAATATGCATATTTTTGATTTATAATATTGATATTATAAAATTATCTACATTATTCATATTATAAGGTTTACTTATAGTTTTAAATTTAATTAGTTGTTCCTTGTTATAAACTGTACCACTCATAATTTAAAGAAAGACCATTTTTTTACAAATTGTGTGTGCAAATTGTGATTCTTATCCTTTCAATTTTTTAATTGCTATTTTACCTTAATCATTTTGGTCTTAGTTTATAACAGCTGATTTTTTTCACTGCAATTAAATTACATAATGTATTTGCATTTTATAACTTGTAACACTAACTTAACAAAATTACAATAGCTTATTAGCATAATTTCATGCATTGCATTTAATAATATATATTGTCATTTTTGTAACAAGATTAACTAATATTAAATATTTAAACTTAAATATTTTTTCTAGAAAAATGTTTGTAAAATTTTATTGGCCAGTATCTTTCTCTCTCCAGGAATATCACATTGATTTTTTATGTTTCCCTGCCAATAAATTTTAGAAAATATCATTGTTTAGAAAATTTTACAGTGGTAAAATATGTCAATAAATATAAGTTAAAAGTCAACTTGTGATCATTTCTCTCAATTTATATAAATTTATTTTAAAGAGGAAAGCAATATTTCTAATTTTTCAATGAAATGGGTAATAAATCAATTTTTACTATAGCTGTTACAGTCATTTTTTTTATTTCAATTATTTGTATGATTAAAATGTTTATACTATCAATATACTTGTTTATTCTATTGTGCAATTAAAATTGTACATCAATTTTTCAATTTGCCATCTTAGCTGTATTCTAAATACAATTTATTTAGTTGTATTATATATATCTATTGTGAAAATTTGATATGTATATTTTATTTTTGTTTGACATTGTGTTTTATATTTTGAAAAAAAAGTTATATTGATTTTTTTCTTTACTTGGTGATTTTTAAGAATTATTTTTTATTGCTAGGAAATAATCATTAATTCTAATGCTTCATTTAATTAAAGATAAAAACCATAAATAATTAAAAATTTAATTATTATTAAAATTTGCTTATAATTGAAAAGAAATAATTAAAAAACTACATACCTATATGTGTGCTAAAAAAATTCAATCAATAAATTGTATTTATATGATTCATTTAAATCATTAAATAAAACTAAGTAACTGTTTGGTTTTAAGAATGCATAAATCTATAATTTCTTCTTGCTTTTTTAAAAAGTGAAGAAAGAATGCATTATTATATAAACTTTTTGACATTCATTGCTCCATCTTGAACCTATCTGCTGAATTAAACTGAATACTTTTTTACAAATTGTAGTATGAAATGAAATTCATCAAAGTAAATTCCACCATAAAATATGCTTTCTTTATCGTCCCTGTGCTGAAAGTTTGACTCTGCTGTGATTCTGTTACTTGGCTACCATCTACTCAGGAACTGAGAAAAAAATGTAATTCAGACCTGTAAACTTTTCATGCATAGTGCATAAATTTCACATAAGATCATTTATTTTAAGTTTGAGAGTGTGGAATATTTTTTTATATTTCTGTTAATAGCATAGAAGATATTAATAATTTAAATAAAATCTTTTTTTGTTAAAAAAGTTAAAATAAATATTTTTTACTAAGCATAATGGATGCACTCGAACATAAATTTCTGCTATTATTAAGAAATTGGCATCAGGAATTTGTACCTAGTCTATGTAAACTTTTCAATCCTTTCACAAATTTTCAAAGCTGCTTACTGACACTTCTACATTTAACAGGAGATGTACCAGTGAGATAGCATCAGCAGTTTATTCTTAAAAGAATTTGAATTATTAGAAATATCTTTTGAGTATTGTTTTGCATTTAGTGCTGAAAATGTAGCGGTATTGCAAGCTATTTAAGTGAAAAGCAAAAAAAAAAAAAAAAAAAATTTAATAACTATTGCTTTTATCATTTAATAAATCTTGTCTCTAAAAAAGTTGTCACACGCTTACCATTAAAATTGGTGAAGTCATAATTTATAAATTAAATGAATCTAAGTTTCAAAAGAAAAGAATGTGTAAAAAATTTCAAAATTTGTATATGAAAAATTTATATACTTGATTTTAAAACTATTGTAAATATGTAACTGAATTCTAACAATATAACTTATATTTCTCTAATGAAATAATTGAAATAAATATTTCTGCAGAAAGAACATTTTTCAATTAATAGATATAGTTTCTATGATTACTTAGAATCCAAAATTTATTAATTTTTAATTAATTAAAAATGTAAAATTAATCAAAATTAGTAATTAAATTAATTAAGAATTGAATTAGAAACATTTGTGTTTGCTAGATATTCATAATTTTAAACACACAAAAATTTTTTACTGAAGCAAATTTCCAAATGTTGGCAAGTATGGTAATCGAAGAAAGCTGTAATGATTTTTACTCTTTTGCTTTGGTTGATTACCATAAGTGTCCTTGTATCATAGGATATGCAATTTTTTTAATTAATCCAAATAAAATAAGACATTCTAAAATGTCTTACAGTGAATCATTGCAGTTGTTGACTGTAGAGGTTATTATCTGCAGCACGACTATGTAGAACAAACTAAAATGATTTTTCAAAATTCTACTATGCCCCTAACAGGACATAATGTTCAACTAAAACTTGGAATGGAATTTAAGGGATTTTGAAGTTCTCTTGGATTTTTCTACATTTTATCTGTATCTGAATTTCAAAATATCCATATCCAGCTGTAATTTTTTTAGAAGTATTTTCTCAAGAACATAGATGGTACTACATGCTTTTAAATAGTATTTCTTGATATTTTGGGACATAAGTTTTTATTTTGAAAATATTGAAAGGAATAAAGAAAACTTATACTGAAATTGCTATTTTAAGTATTCAAAACATAAAAAGTAAGGAACATATGCTTATCAAAACTAAGCTAAAAGTATCACTTAAGTGTAATAAAATGTAAATAAAAATAACAATTTAATTTGAAGAAGAAAAAAAAAAAACAATCTAGTTTGGAAAAGGGAAATCTTAAAGTTTTGAGTAATTATAAAATAATTTTCTTAATGATTAAATTTTTATTGCATTATTTTTTAACATAGAATGATAATTAACTCAAATTACAAGTGCTATTTTTCTCCATGTAGTTTTGAGCTTCAAAATCTCTATTTTAAAGGAATATATTTTAGGAATTTTGAAAAATCAGAAAGCAGATTTATTTGAAGTATTGAACAAGCATGTTTAAAGTATAAAAGATGCATTTTGAAAACCAAATATTACTTAAAAAATATTACCATTCATTTGCTAGAAATCATTGTACTTTATATTTACAATATTTAATTTTTATCACACATGTTTTTAAAGATTATTAACCAAAGATTATTTTCTTTTACAGGGATAACATCAAAGATATAGTACAGTTGCTCATTTCTATTGAATCCATAGACAATGCTACTACTGTTGCAAAAAAATACTCAGTTACTACATTCAAAAATATATAATTGTATATACTTGTTTTTAAAGTGTTTAATAAATGCTGCTGGTAAAAAATAGGAATACTTTTTTTCTTTTTGTGTATGTGAATTTCACACAGAAAAAGTACAGTTAATATGTGTATTTTTTAAAATTGTTTCAAATTTATTATTAAAAAAATGTTTTTTTAAAACTATTGAAGTTTTCCTTTATTAACGAAAAGAATTCTGTAGGAACTAGAATTCTGCTTATATAATCACAATTTTTTGTACAGATCCATTTATTTAAAAATTATATTTTTTCATTTATATTTTCATTAATACATATTATCGAAGATTAAAATTTTATAATATAATTGTTTCAAATATGTAACTCCATTTATCTCTACAAAAGAATAATTTTTTCGGTAAGAAATGTAAGAAAAATTGTATGTGTTGTGTAAATAAAGATTTATTATAAATTTATGCATTTATGAATTATTGTCAGTTACTTAGATAATATATTAAACTGTTATGACAATCATTTTATTTTCCTTTTGAAATCAGACCCAATTAAAATTTATTTATTGAAGTTAACTTAGTTGCAGTCTTTGCAATTTAATTTGTTTTACAAAAATTTAATCTTAAAGTAAGCTTAGCACTATCTTTTATTAGTTGAAAATATTGCCTTAAACGTTTTGCTCCTTCCTTTAAACCATGAATACAGTAAACATTTTTTAGTAATTTTGAAGAAACACAAAAGAATTTGCTTAGAAAATGCTATAAAACAACATTTAACAATTTCTAAAATTTTTATTTCCTTGATAATTGGTTTAAAGTTTAGTTTATTTTAATTTAAAGAAATACTGAAAAATATATGAATATTCATTAAATTGTTTAACTAAATATCGAATAATCATTAAATTTCTATCTTTTAGTCTCCTATTGGGAATTTTATCAAACATCATTATTTCTGTATCTAGAGCTTGACTGAAACAAATAAAAATCTGTTTTAACATAGTTGTGTTCCTCTCAAAAAACATTTGTTTATTTTAATAAATTGTGAAGATTCTTGATAACCCGGGAACTGTTCCAGAAATGAATAGAAGTTTGTTTTTCAGCATAAGTCAGAAAAGTTTATGTTTCAGTTTTGACACCAGTTTGTAATGTTACATTTTTATCAATTTTTTTGTTTGCTAATTTAATAACATGAGTTTCTATAACAAATTTTCATTGAACATCTTGGTTTTGTATTATTCATAGTTATTTAAGTGTTCAAGCAGTGAAATGAGTTTGTCAGATGTTAGTGGTATGTATAGGGAAAAAAAATCAAATTTAAATTTGCTATTTTATTACATGTTTTTTATTATTTTTTAAATTAAAAAGACAACCAATTTCTTCTGGTCTTTCAATATTTTGAGAATACTAAAATCTAGCACTAAATTAAAATCAATTTGCGAAATTCCAAGTAACATTAAATTTCTATAAATATTGTATTATTGTAATTTTTATGAATATTACATACTGTTATAAATATGACATATAAAAATAAATTATTATAAAAACTTTAAAATAACTTATTACCTTTTTGCTTTTTTTAAATGATTTTTTACTATCTATATACTTTGACTTTTCTTCTCAATATCACATTCTAGTTCACTTTTCAGTTTTGTATAATTTAAAATTATTCTTTATTAATTTTATTGCTAAATTATTTTGAATTTATAATGAGGATGGAAAATATTCATTTAATAAATACTAAAATTAATATAACTAAACCTATAAAATTGTAAAATCTATCATCTATTAGTTATTTAACATAGCAGTTAATTTTTCATATAGAAAAAATTCTTTTTTGAAAATATGGTTAGTTAAGTTGATCCTTGACTTTAAAACACCTTTAAATATATATAAAAAATTGAAAAGGTCAAGAGATAAAATTTTTAAAATCAAGAATTAAAGATAAGTTTCAAGATTAAAATAGGTACTCTGTTTTAAAATGCCTTTGCATTCAGTTTATTCTCTGAGCAAAATCAATCAGATAGCTAGAAAATAAAGAAGAATCTGTTTTAGATTTTTGTAAAATATTAATTTATAAGTTTTCTCAGACATTAAATTTATTTGGTAACCTGCAAAACAAAGTGATTTAGTAAATTATATGATATGCTTTATCAAGAACTATAACTGCGAATTAGCAGATACTCAATTAATATTTAGTTTGATTTATTCATTGTGTTACAATTTTTTGCTAATTAGATGGGAACTTACATTTTAAAGAGAATTCTGAACTATACGTGTCCAAAGTAGGAATTTAAGCTGTCAAATGAAAGGCTAAAGCACAAAACATTCAACTACCAGTTCAGCATCATAGTACATGACAAAATATATTTCAAACATATGAGTAATTATATTCAGTAAGAAAACTAACAGAATTAGACAATTGATAATTTTTATAATGAAAATATCCAACTCTCTTTAATATTAAAAAAATGTCCCTTTTTTCTTAAAATTTTAAAATTGTTACATTCTAACTACAAGCAAATTATAAACTTTCAAACCAGTGTTAAATTACTAAAAAATGTTCATATATTACTTTATTTTGAGTGGAAGCACCTGGCTCAATCCTATTTACTAAAACAGAAAAATATTGTCTTAATTCTACATGTATGGAATTGGTAAATGAGTTTTCTTTTTAAAATTATAATAAAAGACTAAGAAATAACATTTTTTTATTACAATGCAATCCATTGTGTATAAAAAGTCCACGCAGAATGTTTGTTCAAGTAAGATTTGTAAATGCAAAGTAATTAATATGAAACTTGGGAGGAACCTAAAAGAGTTTAAAGTAACAATATTGATCTTTTAGAGTTTCACAACAAAATTTAATCAATGAAATGTCAATAAGCTGTGTTTAAATCTAAAAGAGAATATACTGTATATCACTTTTAGTTAAATTAAAATAATCAGCTATACATATTTTTCATTTAAAAGAAAACAATATAAGACGCTAAGAATTTTTGTATCTTCAAAATGATGAAGTCTAAATGAGTTTTATTTGAGTGAAGTAATATAAACTGCATATTTTATTTATATGTAAAAAAAGCTTTGCGAATGAAGAATCTTATTTTAAAACTATTAATTTCATTTAATTTGATTAGTAAAATGTGTAGTATTAGCTAAATTATTTGGATATTATAAAAATACTAACAAATGATAATATTATAAGATTAACAATTATATATAAGAGACTAAGAACTTAATTTTTTTTTATTATTTCATTACAGTGTATTCCATTATCTAAATTTACAAGAAATATATTTCGTCATTGATTTTTTATGAACTTTTACTTCTAACAATTCAAATTTAACATGCATTATATACATATGTGAAATTTAATTAAAGGAATATCAACATATTTAGACAAAATTCATTAAGTATTGAAACTCAATTTTGAATTCTAAATTATTAATTATGAAATTTAGTTATAAATTTATCACACACAAAATGGTATTTGAAGCATAAGAAAAAATCTTTGAACATATTAATAAAAATTCATTTAGGTAAATTATTATTTATTTGAAAAAAATGGAGTAATATAAGTTTTCTGTAACAAATTTAATTTTTCCATTGTTAATTTTCAGCATTTATGAAAAATTGTTGAAAATTATTTTTTGGTACTGTTCATTTCTTAAATTTATTGGTGAATTAGACTTAAACTCATACACTGCTATATAATTTTCTTATGCAAGGTGGCCTTTTTTATTGATTCTGTTTAATTTCTATGTAAACATAAAAACATTTAGATATATTTTAAAGTCTTTTAACATAATAGATTTAATAATAGATAATAGAACAAAAAAAACATAATTTCTTTTAGTTTTCATGATTAAAGCAATATTGTTTTCAGATTTTTTTTCTCTTTGTAATTTTAATTTAAGTTTTATATTTGAACCATTTTAAAAGAAATTTTTGCTAAATATTTTAATGTTAGAGTTCTTGTATTGAAAATGAAGTCTTCTGATTTTTAACCACAATAAGTTAGCAACTCTTTTTATTCATGATGCTTATTGTTCATGCATACATCTCAGATTTTGATCTGTTGAGACATTAATATAATTGTAATGATTGAATATATTCTGTAGAGCTCTAAGCTATATTTGCTTAACTTATATATGTACTTCTGATATTATATTTGACTATTGTTATTCCATTAGTCCACTAAAATAAAAATTCTATAGTTGCCAATTTCTAAAGTATCATTGACTACTTAATATATATATATATATATATATTTTTTTTTTTTTTTTTTTTTTTTAATATTGAACTTTTACATATTTAAAGATAATTGAACCTCAATATTTATCAATTCATATCAGATCTTTTTACAAACATATTGCAATAAAATTAGCTCACTGAATTTGTGAATATTTTTAAATTAATTCTATAGATTAGCCAAATAATGATTTTGCAATCTTTATGATTCACCATTATTTTTTTGTTTCAAAATTATTTTGATTAAGTAATTTTTCAAATTCGTAATTTTTGAAAAAATTTAGTCTGATAAAAAAATTGTATATAATGTTAGCTTCACAGAAAAATATATAGAACATGTACTTTACAATAAGAAAGTTAATGGAAAACAAATTAAATAAATTAAAATTAAACATTCAGCATAAAGTATTTATTCAGTTACAATGAAATTATATAATCATGCTATTCTGTCATGATTAAAATATTTTTAATAAATATAATTAATGTTTACATTTCAAAAAATGAATTAGTTATAAAAATAAATGCAATATATTAATGATCATCAGCATAAAAATAAATTAACTATAAAAAATAGTTTTAAAATATTTCTATACATTAAGAGCTTATATTAAAATATAAAAAAGTTATTTCCCTATATTCCATTAAATTATATGAAATCAAAAATAATTATTTAAAACAACCTAGATAACAAATTAACAAGTAAATATATGTGTAATTAAAAAAATTAAAAATTTTACAGTATATATATATTTTATTTCAATATAATATTACATAGATTTTAATTGTGCAATCAAATCTTGCAAGTTTTGTTCATTAACATCTACACAGTTACTATCATCATCTTCAATAACTGGTTTGGAATAAGCAATTTTGATACCTTTGGGTAGTTCAACAGTTTGCTCACTTCTAACGTCGCCAGTTTCTTCAGTTTCTGACACAACACAAATACCCCAATCATTATTTTCATGAACAATCTCTTTCTCCGTTACTTTCTCCACTTCTACAATTTCTTTTTCTTTAGATTGATACTCCTTTTGGTGTGATCGACAGAAGGAATCTTCACAATCTGGATTGGGTTTAAGGCTCATTGTAGGAAAATAATCTTCCAATGCATTATAACCTAAGTAGTATGACACTTTCCCAAACTTAAGCAGGTATTTCAATACATTTTGAACTAAAAATCCTGCCACAACACCCATTGTTGTAGGTAAACTTGCTGCACAAACACCATCTCTCTTCAACGTCTTTTCATCTATGCTAGATGCAACAATCAAAGGAGGAGCACAAGCGAAACAAGCTGTTTCACCAGGAGCTATGAACTGTATGTGACCAGAGACTGCATTCTCACTTACTCCCGATTCAAACCAAGATAACTTGAGTTCATTGCAAGCAGTATTAATAGCCATTCTTGCTTCAAAATTGTCTACACAACTCAGAACCAAATCAACAGGGTTTTTCTTGTCTTTACTCCCAAAACTGAGAACATCCAAGAAATGTTTAAAGTTATTAACTGTAGTAATATTATAATTATGAGTTTCAAATTCAACATCAGGATTAATGGAATATAATGTCTTGGCAGCCGCATCAACTTTACTCAAACCAGCTTGGTGCGGTTGAAAAAATAATCTGTTCATGTTAGCTAACTCTACTTTGTCGTAATCAAAGAGTATTAGCTTACCTATTCCACATCGTGTAAGCATTTCAGCTGTCACACTACCAACACCACCTACTCCTACAACAGCAACAGAATAATTACGAACGGTTTCATAGTTGTCCACTATTCCCATGCGCTTTAAAGCCATCAATCTGCTATATGGATTAGAATCAACAACTTCCGAACTAATTTTATCGATCTTTTCCCTGACTTTAAATTCATGTTTACTTCTTTCTATTCGTAACTCTTCTTCTAACTCTTTAATTCGTAATTTCAATTCTGCTTCGGAAGACATTTTGTAAGTGCAACAATATGGAAAGTAAATAACGTCTGCTCTTGCAACGTCAAACTATTTGTAGTTACGGTTGCAGTTATAACTATCTGTTATGTGTTAGAATTTTTATGATGTACAATTCCAGCTGACGATTTCAGTCATTAATCAGATGAAGAAGAGGGATCATCTGAGCTGTTCCTCAAGAATTGAAATTATCTCCAACAAACAAGTGTGTACGACAAAAATTGTTACATAACAAGCCAAGTTATTAAATTTTCTATTACAAAATATTAACTTAAATTCTGTGCTAGTATAATATAGAATGCATTAATAAACTATATGCAATGATTATAATTTTCAATATTGTAATAAGATTATAATTTTCAATATTTAAAAGTGCATAATAGTATTTAAAATTTAAATAAATTCTTAATGCATACAAGAAGTATTTTAACGACAGTATATTTAATACAAAGATAAATTACTGATGGTTTAATTGACATGCATTATTTTGAAAGTCTTTTTAATAATATATTTTTAATTTAGTTTAAATGTAATCAGATATTTTTACAGAAAATGTTTTTCATACACAATTTAATTTAGAATATTATTAAATAGATGTTTTGTTCTAAGCAAATTTTTACTGAAAAGGAAATAAGAATTCCATTCCTGTAAACCACAGAAATCAAATAAAAATCTATACAGCAATAAATTTCCAAGCATGTTTCCTGATACAAATTCAAGATCCATACCCTTAAATTACATTAGTTTATAAATATATATATAGGTCAGTTGTTAATTGTAAATAGTTTTGATACTTGTTCATATAAGGATCTGAACCTTCAGCTTTAAAAATTTCCTCTTCAAGTATACTTGAAGAAGAAATTATATTAAAATTAAAATCCCTAACCTCTGTGTGGTATACCACTCAGGAGCTAGACTATATTCCCAAAATCAGTCTAATCAAATAAAAAATCTAAATATATTTTCATTCTGTCTTTCTTCACTCATAATGTTTGTATTGCAGAATATAAGTAATTTAAAGCATTTTAAAATTGAAGCTATCTTTCCATTAGCTGTAATTTTTTTTTATCCTCAAATCAAAGCCCACATTTGGGTTTTTGGGGAAAAGTTCATTCTGTATGAGGATTTTATTTATATTTTCAACATTCGAATTATTTCTATTTCCCATAAAAAGAATATGGAATTAAAGAACTGGAGTACACACGAATAGTTTTACAACTCAGGGCTTATTTTTTCCAAATCACCCTCTTTCAGTTGTAAAAATTATTAAAAATCATTAATAGCCCTTTCAACGATCTAATAAAACATATGATTAAAATAACAAATGTTTTATAAATCTTTCAAGAACTTTTAATGTTCAGAATAAATCTTATACTGTAATTAAATGTAGGTTTAATCGTCATCAATATTGATTTTTGGTCAGAAACACAACATAGATCGTTGAGGAGAATATTCAATATGGACAGTAGTTATCATGCGTAAAAAAGGCGGTCCGTAGAAATGACATTTTATTTTTCAGTTTCACCAATCACATGTTTCAAATTAAGTTACAGTTTATGATTGGTGAAATTCTTGCTTTGCAGATAGCACAAGTTGCTGTACAACTATTCTTTCTCTAACAGCATAATCAGAGTTTCGCGCCTAATTTATATTATTTTATGAAGTATAAATATTTTTAACAAAAATTCAAAATGCCTCGTGAAATGATTACTCTTCAACTTGGACAATGTGGAAATCAGAGTAAGTAATCGTAATAAAAAACTGCATGGTTATCCAGTGTGATTTTGTTAAAAGAAATAATTAATAATGAAACTTATAGCAATAAGATATACAATTAAAAAAACTGATCCATATTTTCAAAACTTATTAAATACTTCTCATTTAAAGAATACTTAAGCCCAATTTTTCAGTCTCAAATATAAAATTCAGGAATCTAAATATAAAACATAACTCAATGTCGTATTCGTTCTTAAACTTTTCAGCTGTTTTACATTATTTATTTATAAAGATTTGGATAATGATAATAAAAAGATTATAAAAGAAAAGATAAAATAAAAATATTAAGATGATATCAAACCTTATCCTGGGTATCAATTTTTAATTCCTTATATTATTTTAAAACACTAGTCTTATTTAGCCATCATTAAATGAACATAAGAAATGCAAATTTATTTCATGAGCAGTATATTTAAAATGATTATTTATTTTCATAATTACACTTTTAATATAAATTCAAAGTAGTTATTTGAAAACTGTTACCAACCGTTTTATGTGCCTAAAAAAAATTCTAAATTTCGTTTGAACATTAAAACATTACATACAACTGTCAACATTTAAAGAATTTTATAAATCCCATAAAAATTATATGTGCTACATCCAGTGTTTTTGTATTTTGTATAGTTTCTTCAATCTACTTTTGAAATACCAATATTCAGATATTGATCTTAGCATTAAAATTGTCTATATTATTGTGCAATATTTTGATAAAAAAAATAATTTTTTAAGTCAAAAAGGTTAATGTTCTATAGTTAAGGTAATGAAGTGTTCAAAATTGTAAATATACTCTTCATAAAGCTTCATGTTAAACTTATCATCAATTGAATTTTATTAACTGATATTTAAATGATGTAAAAAGTGTATTTTCTAAGATAACTTAAAATGAAACACCTTAGATTTTTATAGAGTATGTTATTATACACAAAAAAAAAAAAAAAAAAAAAAAAACATAATAAAGAATTGACATGCAAAATACAAAACATTTGATTATCGTAATTATTTCCAATTATTTTAAATCAGAACTACGAATTAAGTAAAAATATGTTTTTATTCCTATTTATGATATTTTAAAATTAAACAAACTGGAATAAAACACAGCTTAATTATTTTTCATTTTGAATTGTATTTATTTGTTAATTTTTACAATAAGAATAATTTTGTTTATTGATTCAAAAACTAAGAATTGCTGTATAAATAGTTGAAATTTTTAAATTATTATTTTTGACTAAATATCTAATATCAGTAAGAAAAGCTACATTTGTTTCAAATTCAAGTTAATATTTCTTGTTATTTTATAGAATGCCATATGTGCTTTTAAAAGATCAGCTTATAATTAAAGTTGTTTAGGGAATTTATGATGGGATTTCTTTAATGGTTATTTATTTTTATTTTGAGAATGTATTTCATAACTGAAATTTAATTCTTATTAATAGATTTCCTTTTTCAATTAAGTAATGAAAGTTTGGTTTATATTTGTATGCCGAGGTTTTAAAAAACAAAACTGTTGTACCAATTAGTAACTAAAAAAAGTACCTTTGTAAAAAGGAAATGCAAACTTTTAAAAATCATGTGAATATATTTCTGACAAAAGAAACATTCAATTAAAATTTCTTTCTTATATGTAATCACACACACTCTTATATATATATATATATATATATATATATATATATATATTGAAAACTTGTAGAACAATATACACAAAATTATAACACTACATATATTTAACTTATCTTTTGTAAAGAAATTATTAAAAAAGCTAAAAGGATAAAATATATTTTGTAATTTAAATAGATCTCAAATGGTTTTTATATCTGATATATCTTTTGATTTAAAACCTTAATATTTCGAATAACAAATTTAAAAAAATGGAGCCTTATCAGTTAATTAATCATAGTATATAAATATAAGTAAAAATTTCTAAAACAATGATTTAAATATTTAATTTAGCAAATTAAATTAATGTTTGAAATTTTGTATTGTTCATAAATGTTGGAATATAATCTGGAAATATTTTAAGAGTGAAAAAATTTCTGAGATAATTATTTTCATGTTTCAAAAGTTCATACATCTTATGTGCATAATATATTTATCTTCTTCATAGTTGGATTTGAATTTTGGAAGAAACTTTGCCAAGAGCATGGCATTAAGCCAGGTATGTTTTCTATTAATTACTTTTGATATTTAAATTAATATCTCTAATTGATTCAATAAAAATTTAGTCTAAACATAAATATTTAATTTTAGAGGGTGTATTGGAAGAATTTGCCACAGAAGGAACTGATAGAAAAGATGTTTTCTTCTATCAAGTGAGATTTTTTTTTAATTTTTAAGATAGTAGATTGATATTGAATAATTAAATTTTAGTTTTGTATTTCTGTGAAAATTTAATGGTTAATATTTAAAAGTTTTGAGTATTTTCATACTAAGATTATGAATACCTTGGTATAAGAATTTTAGAAACTTCTAAATATTTATAGTTAAATAATTGTAAAAAAGAGATATTTTAATTTCTTTTTATTAAAATTGTATGTATTTAACTGGGGCATTGTTCATTACTTCCACTTTTTAGTAGAGTCTTTAATGTATATGCTGACGGAAGACAATTTTTAGTCTATGTTACAATAATGATCCATCTGATTTTCAGGTGATATTTCTTTAATCAATTTTGATATTATCCATTAATGCAGTAATTTAAATTAGTGCTAGAAGAGAATTCTTAATGTATTATTCGTTGATAGTAGTACTTTAAGATTGAAGGTAAAATCAAACAAATTTAAAGTAAAAATATTTATTTGTTGCATAAAAATCTTATTATTCAATTTTAGTCAGTTAATGCTCTGGCTTATGGTTCAACAGTGAGTGAGCTTAAATGCTATCTCTTGGGCATGGATGTTTATAGTGGTTTATAATCCACTTTATATTGTAGGTACCAGTCTAATTACCTCTCATGTGCTAATTAAACTGTGACCTTCCTCATGTGCACAAAATGATCATTTAAATTTAAACAATTATCAATCAAACAGAAAAATACATAAAATTCATCTCATCTTAATAAAAAATATTTAGAAAACAATTGTTAAATTTGTAAATATTCTTAAGTTAATTATAATTTTAAATGTATTCTTGACCTCTAATGCTATCTTTTGACTATTGAAATGTTAATTTCTTTGTTTTATTTTTTGCTTAACATTTTTGTTTGAGCTCACCAACATTTTTTGATATTTTCCTGTTTCAAGAAGACATGGGCAAAACATTTTTCTCCAAATCACCAACCTAAAATTAGGTAATGAAATATTAATTTTTCCTTATAGAAAATCTTATTTGGAATAAATCTACTGCAGACTTCTAAATAATTAATATTGGCTTCTAATAATTCTTGATAGTAAACTTTATAGCAAATAAATGAAGAATAATAGTAAGTAACAAAAATCAACAATCATTAAAATAACAAAATTCCAAACATCTGCTTTTAATCTTATTGAAAAAAGAATACCATGTAGGGTTGATGAGAAATGCTACTTCATTATATTTTGGCAATTATTCATTTCGAGTGGGTCAATTTTGTTGGCTGTTGTTTACAGTCTGCCAAAATAGAATGATATTCGTTTTTTTTTTTTTATTAGAGTTTAATAGTTGTAAATTATGATATATTAATAAATTATTGTGTTGTCACTTCTGAAAGTGGTGTTTCTAAATTCCTTGGATTGAGACTCTTACCCATTCAATTTGATTTTCATATTTTTTTTATTGTGTCATAAGTAGGTGATTATGCTATGTGTAAAAAGCTTACTGCTAAAATTATATCTTTTTACAATTAAATTACTCAAATAATTTAGGTTTGATATCTATATATATATATATAATATTAATCTTCTTTAACAGTAAGTTCCATGTGGATAATAGGTATTCTTATCACAAAAACTGCTAGCCATTTTTGCATCTTGAACTTCATTTATTTTTCAATTCATTAAAGTTAATTTCTTTAATTAGAAATGTATTTGACATTTTATCATTGCTTATATTTTTAAAATTTCTACTGATTCCAAATTAAACAAGTAATATTACATTTAAAATGCTAATAAATTTTAGATTTTTTGTGGGATTTTCTATTTTTTCAAATTTTTGTTGAATGTGTTTATATATACTATAGGTACATGAGTAGCATATACAGTCATTGAGATTTTATTTTTTTTAATTTTAGGCTGATGATGAGCATTACATCCCAAGAGCTGTCTTATTAGATTTGGAACCACGTGTTATTCATTCAATAATGACTTCTCCTTATGCAAAACTGTATAATCCTGAAAACATTTATTTGTCCGAAGCTGGAGGGGGGGCTGGAAATAATTGGGCTGTGGGATACACACAGGTGATTTTACATTTAATATTGTAAACACCAATTAAGTAATTTTAATTTATTCAAGTACCAAATTTTTAAGAATTCATACCAATTTTGGAATTTATTATACAACTTAATTCATAATGTAATGAAACAGTTGGTGCAATGAAAAGTTACAAAATTGAATAAATTATATTTTTTTAAAATATTGCTACAAACTATAATTCAATGTGTTTCATGTGTTCTTTTATACTATTCTACTACTCATATTTCTGCATAAATGCAGATTAAAAAAATAAATGGTGTTTTTAGCCCAATAACAAACATTTTTAATGTTATTTTAAATTCTTGTAATTATTACGAAACATGTATGTGCTGAAATTTATTTTTATTATATTCCTTAGAATTAAAAGTATTAATATTAAAATTCACTCTCTTAAATATTCAGGAAATTTAGTTATAAGTGAAATATGTACTGTGGAAATTTTAGTTTGTTTGAATCTTTTAATCTGATTGAGTTTTGTATCTTCATAACTCAATCATATAAAATCATACTAGTAATCAGGTGTTATGTTGTGAAAAGCTTAGTAAAATACAATCTCATTTAATTTTTTAGTAAAATTACTTTAATCTTATTTTAAACTTGTATTTTTATTTCATTAAATTGTAACTGTATTCATACTTATTCTGTAATGGAAAAAAAAATTGTAACATACTACTATGCATATAAATAAAATGATAAAAACTGAATTTATTTATAGAGTTTATTTCATTATAAACTTTTATAAAATAAATGTTCTTGTAGTTGGAAAATTCAATTTAATTTACTATTGTAAATTTGGATAATTTTTAATCTAAACTTTTAGGGAGAAAAATTGTACGAAGAAATTTTTGACATCATTGATCGTGAAGCAGATGGTAGTGATAGCTTAGAAGGTTTTATTTTATGCCATTCAATAGCTGGTGGGACAGGATCAGGAATGGGATCATACATGCTAGAAAAAATTAATGACAGGTATTATTTGTGAAAATTTCCATAGAATTTTAATAACTAACAACATTTAAAAAAATTTATTATTGAATTTTAAAATTTTTATTTTTTATCAATCAAATCTTTAAATTGTTTTGGTTATTTAAAAAAAAATACCTTGACAAAATAAATAATTTATTGAAAGACAGCTTACCCATTATGTTATGATAGTATTCTACTTTGTTTAATTTTGAAATAGAAATTTGTGTATTCTCAATAATATACAGGGTCTCTTATATTTTAATTAAAATTTGTTTGCATAAAATCAATATTGTATTCTTACTGATAAATAGCAAATATCATTTATGGTAAAAATATTTGGCAATATTAATTCTATGAAATGGAAAATTGTCTTTTTTTAATGGTAAAAGATAATTAAATTTTGTAGTTTTTATTAATATTTTATTTCAAACTTTTCACAACAATTAGGAGAAGTACTGTATTTTCCTGTATATAATCCGCAGATTATATGTTTAAGAAATTCCATATTTCGTTGTGTGTATTACACGTTGCCGCAGATAATCTGATAAAAACATTCTCCATCAAGAAGGTTTTGTAAGAAGTACTGCTTATGTTAAATAAAATAAATAATAGGTGCTATTGAGACACACCTGAGTTATTTAAGCTATAATCAGCTTTGTCCAATTACATTTAAAAATGAATTTGGTTCCTCGTAAAGATATTATTTCATGCTGCTAATGTCATTTCACAATTTGTTTTGACATGAACTGTTTCATTTTGAAATTGTTCAAATTAGTATATTGTCATATTGAAGCGAAAACCTTTAAGTCACACAGCAGATTTAAATTAAAAGTTATAGCAAAAGCAAATAATAAAAAATGGCGACAAACATGTTAATGTTAATTGAAAACAGCATGCCTGGTATAAAGAAAAATGCATGGTTTGTAAATAATCCATTTCTTTCATTTAAATATTAACGAAGTAAATATATCTAACATCGTTTTAAAAGTCATTAGAAGCTAAATATCAATAAGTTTTACAAGAATCTTCTCAAAATTATCACTCTTGATCGATCTTGTGCTTTCATCTCAAGTTTATCGCACTTTGCAATGAGGTGGATCCAAACAGATCCTTTTCATAATAAATGCTTTTTTTCTGTATAATTTATTATATTTTTAATCATACTGTGCATTTTTTTATTTTATGTGACACCCATATTATCAGCAGTACATATTAAACTATTTGCCGGAAAAAAGTGCCGATGTGGGTTATATACAGGAAAATATAATATATTTAATTACATCACATGGTTAGTGTGATTAAATAAAAAAGGAATAATGTATATTGTTAGGCTAAATATATTACTATTTTTAGGTTCTAAGCTAAATTTTTTGCTATAAAAGCCTATTTCAATCTAACCAAAAGCTCTAGAGTTTGCAGAAAATTTCTAGTTAATTTTTGAATAAAGAAAAGAGAACTCCACATTTGTAAGATCATTTTGTAGCCACGTGTGCAAAAATATTTCCAGTGGTGAGATAACTATGCATTGTGGTTATATGAAGAAAAATTAACTGAAATTTATCTAGGATAATTTTAATAGATAAAAATATGTTAAAAAGAAATTGTTACTGATCTTTAATGTAGATTCTAGAACCGTTTTATGTAAAAAAAAATTAGTATCTAGAAAACTTGCGTAAAACTGAACATTAACTATATTTTTATTTTTTATTTATTAATTTCAAATATTTTTCTATGTAAAACTGTTATTTTGTGTGACGCTCTAAATTGTTAGCTTAGTTCTCATTAATTAGATAAATTATTTTTAAATCCTCAACTGAAAACTTTTTATCTCTGGTATCTATATGTGCCTGAATTTGATATAATAAATTCATTATTTTATGTTTTGAATATTTAAAATAGCTAATTTGCTTTAACAGTAGTTGTTTAATTTATATTAAATGTTTAAAAAGTTTTTAAATCATACAAAACAATATCAAAAAATCTTTGGTTATTAATATTTAAAAAAAAAAAAAAAAAAAAGCAAAAATGTAAAATTTCCAGAATTAGAAAATCATTTTTTTTTTTAAATTTTAAATTGCGTATCTAAATTGTTCTATATGGGGGGAGGGGGGACATTTAAGTATTTCAGAGTAGAATAAAGAAAGTTTGAAAATAAGAAATGAAATTTTTTTTAATTAAATGAATAAAAAAAATATTTGACTAAGTCTAATATTAGAAACAGTTCTGAAGTTAAATGGTTATGTTTTTTCCTTCCAATAATTAATAAACTTATCAAAATTTATATTTGATAAGTATTTTATATTTCTGTACATTGATATAAGTATGATTTATTGATTTAAATATATTTATTTATAAAAGTTTAACCCATTTTTCAAAAGTGTACAAATTTTAGATTTTGATATTAATTTATTGTTAATTTATTTTACGAAAATTTTCTAAGCAGGCAAGTAAATTATTTTATTCACTAATATAAGGAAATGTTATTAATTGCAAAGTTATTCTTAGTATCAAGATAAACTATAAATGAAAATTTTTCTAAAAATTATATTTTTTTAATCTTTTTAGCTTTTTTATCTTGATTTTATTATTCATGTCTATACTAGCTAATTAAAAAGTTCATCTATAATTGTTATTTTATTGCTATTTCATCCCCAAATGCCTTGTTAATTATATATAACTTTGGAATTAAAATATATTTGATTTTTTTGTACCATAAAATAAAAATGAAATATTACTAGTCATACTAAACAAATTATTCCCAATAACAAAACAAAAGAATGCTTGAAAATTGATCACTATTAAGTCATAACATTTAAATTAATTAAAAACTTACTTTTTTGTTATATATAATATTCCTTATGTTTAACATAAAGAATATTATTTATATAATTTTTATAAAGAAATTAATTTTTTTAATTATTTTGTTTTCCATGCTTTGGGCTCTAGATTCTTTTATTAATAATTGCTTTCTGAAGACATCATTGTGAAGCATAAATGTTTTTCTAAGATAAAAAGTGATGCCTTATTGATAAAATGATATATGATTGATAAAAATTTTATTGAATGTAAAGTTAATTTTTTTAATTGAATCAAAAAATTATCTTGTATATATTAAATACTGCCTAATTGAGAGTTCTCATTTAGTCTTTTGTGCATTTTTTATAGATTTCCAAAGAAATTAATTGAAACATACTCAGTCTTTCCTAATCAAGATGAAATTAGTGATGTTGTTGTTCAACCATATAACTCATTGTTGACATTAAAAAGATTGACCCAAAATGCGGACTGTGTAGTGGTCTTAGATAACACAGCTCTGAATCGAATTGCTGTTGATAGACTTCACATTCCAAATCCTAGTTTTACTCAAATAAACTCATTGGTATGTTATTATTTAATTACTTTATAAGTATTTTATTCGTGTAGAACCTTATCATTATATTTTTACACCCAATGTGATTTATGTATAAAATTAAGATTTATCAAACCATAATCTTAATTTCAAAATATTCTATGATTTTAAAGGAATTTTTGAATAAAAAATGATTAGAACATATAGAATATTTTATTAAACAATTTCTTTGTTGTGCGACATTATGATGTATTAAATTATAAAATAGTGGTTTTCCTTTGCTTTTTGACAAATTTCTATTATCTCAATGTGAGTTTAAAATTCTTGTGTTAAAATTGTTTATCGTATTACCTTGAAATAAGGCTGTTTTATGATTATTCTTTCTTATATTTTTTGATTCCTTGATTATAATACTCTTCAACTTTTAATGTAATAAGTTACTTGTGTCATTAATTTTTCTTTCCAAATAATTTTCCCCCTTGTAATATACATTTTTATATGTTTAAAATATTAAATTCGATTTTTCAACTTCTACTCATCCAAATTCATTAAATTCCCAATTTTTATCAAAGGTAAAAAATACTAATGTCACAATATACACTGATCTATATTCTTTCTATGTGATTTCACCTTTTTTTTTTTTTTTTTTTTTTTTTTTTTTTTTTGGAAAAATTTAGTTTTAGAAGAGTAAAATAACTTTAGCTGGATATCTTTTTTTCTACTTTTTCTAACTTTTTAAAAAAGTGAAATTCATCATTTTTGTTATGATGTAAATTGATCATAAACTTGTTGCTAAGTGATGAGAAAGCTTTTTCTTCTGAAATGTCATTTCTTTTCAGGGGTCTGAAATGATACTTTGAAAATTATTTAGTTACTGATATTTTTGATTACTTCTTCCTTGAAAAATAAGAGAATTTTGTTATTGCCTCGACATAAATCACTTTCACAATTCACTAAGCAGTAATAACTCTAGATGTTTTGGACAGATAAAGTCCTGCATCAAATTGCATTCACATAAATTTTGTTATGTGCATGCCTTTTTTAAGTATTATTAAAAAATTTCCTTAGAAAAAAAATCTGTTCTGTTTGTTTCTTTACTAATTATCTACTTTGATAATTTTACATTGCAAGAATGTTCTGAATTGTAAGTATTTTATGTGTTTATTCTTGCTGTTCTTTTTGCATGATAAATATTACCTGAGCTAGTGCTAAATACTTGTACTCATTATGAATGCCATTGGTTTTATCTTAATACATATCTTCATTTTAAGAGACTTAAGAACACCAAACACAATTTCAGGCACACAATGATAATGTGTCTTGTCTCATCTCTGTCCAAATAAATTTTTATGCAGGAGGAAGATTAATGAACCTTTGATACTCATAAACAAAATGTTCTATTTGAATGAACTTATTTAAATGATTTTGTATTTCCTTAAATGTCTTTTTACCAATTATTTTTAAAACAACACTTGCTTCTTAATTCTATTTAAATAGTATTTTAGTTTGCTATGTTTAAATTTTAAATTAAATACTACAAATATTAATATATTGATAGAAGCACAGCACTTCCTACACCTAATTATTTAAAAGATGTTATGCATATAAAGGTCGCAATATAGTAAAAATATTTTTTCTATATTTTAGGTTTAATAAAAAAATAAAATTAAGGTTCTTTTGTTTATAATCAAGATGCCCTTATAAATTTTTAATTGAGTTTTTTTTTTTTTTTTTTTTTTTTTTTTTTTTGTGTGTGTGTGTACTTTTATTATGATTTGGTTATTAATTTTCTTGCATTAACTACTATAAAGTATATTGTAAGCTTCAATATATTATTACATCAGCATCTAAAGTATTGGAAATTGTATATAATTTACTTGGAATCAAAAAATATTTTCTTCATATTTGCTATTTTTATAAAAGTAAATGGAGTTTTTCATATAATAAATTAAAATATGTTATGCCACACATGCTTCAATTTTTACTAAATCTGTTTTCAAATCTTTATCTTGTACAATTATTTTAATTTCTAATTATCCAAAGTTTATATTTATTCAGGAAGAATCTCTTTCTTTTTTGATAAATGCAGTGGACATTTTAGGTGTGCTCTTATTTAACTGAATCTTATTCAATTTTGATCGTAGAGATTGAAAGAAAGAAATACATTACTTTCTTCTAGAACGAAATTAAAGTATTCTATCCAAAATGTCATACTGTATTTATTGTATAAGTAGTTGGATACCTTTTTCTATAATTTTATTTTCATAAATACATGAAATATTATACTTAAATTTTCAATCTAATGTAAAAATTTTACTTTCAAATTTGAAAGTTTGCTTTAAAAATTTGCATTCTTCAAAATAAATATTGTTAAAATACATGGTTGCACAACATTTGTTGCAACAATTTAATGTTGCATTTTAAAATCTTGATTTATCATGAAGAATTTTAAACTAAGTTTTTCATTTTCCTGTAAAATTCATAATTTCTGCAAATTTTAAAAAACCAAAAATAGTTTTTTTTTTCTATTTAAATTTTACTATTAAATTTAAATATTTGTAAATATGTTAATATTGTCATTATATGTTTTATGTATTCTAATTTCTTTATATATATATATATATATAT
>JAPDSC010126857.1:125590-154261 GCA_026290005.1 Latrodectus geometricus
TATATATATATATATATATATATATATATATATATAACATTCTCAAAAGTTTAAACTTTAATATTTCTTGATTGCTAACTAAAGATCAGGGTGAGGGAAAAAAATTAATGTTATCACAACTTTAGTTTTTTTCCTCAATGTATCACAATGCTCAGATTTTCTTAAAATTATATTTACTTACCTCTTATTGCAGGAATAATTCTTTATTTTCTAAATTGAATTTCCAGAATATTTTAAAATTTACTGGGTTTTTTTTTCAATTTAGTCACAAAAAATAATTTTGTGTTTAGTGCAATATTTATTATTTAATTTTTAATTTTACTATAGCATTTTAAATCTAATAAAAAATTAAATTATTTATGTATCAGCTCCATTTTTCAATTATATATTTAACTCTTAAAAGTGAAAAAACATGTTAATTGCTTGTCTAATTTTATAAAAAAAGCTGTATTGCTAATGTTACTGATTTTTCTTGTAATTATTTGTGATTTCATTAAAAATACTGTTATCAAAAAGATATTACCCTTTTTTTTTTTTTTTTTTTTTACTTTAGTTGATATTATTTTAGTCATCATACCATTAAGTGTTAAGTTTTATTGTTTTATAAAATTATTTCATGAAGATATAATTTGTTCTTAAATATTGAAGCTGTGGTTTTTTGCTTTATTCAATTTATATTATTGCTAACAACTGAAATGCTCCCCCCCCCCTTAAAAATGAGGGTGAATTAAATATTTCATCAGGGAAGTTTCCTTTTTCAGTGCAACAAATAGCTTCAGAAACATTACTAGACAACTGCACCGATTGACATAAGGCTTTTCATTACCGAAAACAAATCTTTAAAAAAAATTTTCCTGAGAAAGCCCTATTTTTATGGGAAAAATTTATATGAATATCTGATTGCCTCTCTCTTTTAAGTGAATTCTCCTTGGATGCAAGAAGATGTTTAAAGACCCAACATGGTTTTGTACAGGGTGTTCTGGAATCAAAAGAACAACTTGAAATTAATTTTGACCCTGAGCCCCTATGCTTTCCTTTGGATCCAACTATTAAAAAAGAGCAAGACACTTCGATTTTAAGAATGCTATCTCTGGAGACAATAAGCACCCTATATATCCTGATTGGTTGCATATCTATATCGACGGTAGCCTTTTGCAGGATGGAGACAATGCAGGAGGAGGGGTGTACAGCCATCTTTTCTCGTTTTATTTCTCAACTGGAAAATACACCACAGCCTTTGATAGTGAAGTCACTGCCATTTGTGTAGCTTTATCGCTTTTGTACTGTGTACTGTCATCTGAATAGTTTTGTTAGAGCTGTTATTTTCTGTGACTCAAAGGCGGCAATTTTCGCTATTTACTCGGACACCACTCCTGCCTCCTCCAACATCCTTGAGTGCAAAAAGCTCCTACAGGGTCTGTCTGGGTATTCTAAAGAAATTATTTTGCAGTGGATTCCAGGACACTGAGGTTTGTTTTGTTCACAACGAGCAAATGTTTTGGTTCAATTATCAATGAAAAATCAGATACTCTGGGATAAGGACTAGTCTAGCAGCAGAGTGTTTCTTTTCAATGTGTAAGTTGTTAAAATCCTCGATGCTCTCAGAAAGATTTAAAAAAAAAAAAAAAAAAAAACTGTATTCAAACCTCTGTTAACTTATGCCACAAAAAATTGGGCTACTCAGAAACAAAAAAATTTCTTAATACTTTTTACATGGGTCATTAGTAATTTAGAATTACTTTAGTTTCCTGTATATAATCTGCAGATTATGTGTTGAAAAAGTTTCTAATTTCGTCGTGCGTATTATGCACCACCACAGATAATCTGATAAAAAAAATTCTCCATCATAAAAGCTTAGAAGACAGTTTTGAAGGAATGGCGTTTATGTTTCATAAAATAAATAACAGTTGCCGCCATGACATGATTGACTTATTTCAGCTATAATCAGCTTTGTCTGATTACATTCAAGAAGGAATTTGGTTCCTTGGGAAAGATATTACAGTTGTAATTATCTAACGCCATTTTCATTTTGCCTTGACGTGAGCTGTTATGTTCAGAAAATATTTAATTCATCATATGGAAGCAAAAACATTAAGTTACACAGCAGATTATATGTAGAAAAATATGGTAAGTAAACTCTATGAACAAAAAGATAAATATTAAAACAAAAAGAATACAATGGCTTGGATACCTGATGTGAGTAAATGATGAAAGAGCAACAAAGGAAAAATTAGAAAAGAACTGTAGGGTAAAAGAAAAGTTAGATGTGTCCCAGGTAAAGATGGTTTCCATGAGGTGGAGGAGTTATTCGCTAAACTAAAAATATTTTTTTAAAACCATCGTAGTAAGTAGGTAAATGACACTCATGCATTTTAACAATGACATTTAAATTTGTTTTTTTATAGTTACTTTATAATAGTATATAAATTTACTTGTGTGCAATCTTGGAAGTAAACACCTTGCATTATTCATTCATTGTTTTTTTTTTTTTTTTATAATACTTCTGTTAAGATATTTGAAGAAATTAGAATTCTTTCATGTATTTTTCAAATAAAATAATAGAAGTGATAAAAAAAATTCAATTTTAGCATTTGTATTTCAGGTATCAACAATTATGTCAGTTAGTACAGCAACCTTGAGGTATCCAAGTTACATGAATAATGACTTGATTGGTTTACTTGCACCTTTAATACCAATGCCACGTTTGCATTTTTTAATGACTGGATATACTCCACTTACAACTGATCAAGAAGTATGTTTGTTTTCATTATTTTAGAAATATTCATTGTTCTTTATATTTTTTCAAACAATGGATATTGAATGTATCTAATGTAGTTTCAACAAAAACTGCATTGTTTGTAAAAAGGAAGTTAAATCATTTATTCTGGTTTCTTGTACTATGATACAAAAATCAATGTTTTTCAATTTATTTTAAAATTATCAAAAAATATATATATATCAAGAACTGCACATTAATTATAATTTTTAATGCACAAATATTTCCTTAATCCAAATGCATAAGGGGAAATAGTTTTGGAGTAAGATACATTAATTTTAAAAGCAGTTTACTCTATTTGTTAGTTTTATTATTTTATATAAGTGCATAATTCTACATTTATTTTCTCCCTTAAAAAGTAGGATGATTTGCACTCCTTTGTTTACTGCTGCCTATTTTTCTTTGGAGTTTTACTGCTAAGTCCCAATAAAATAGAATGTTCTAAACTGAATGTTAAATTTTAAAAAAAAATTAAGTCACAACTATAGCAACAAGTATGAATGTAATATTTTTTAAGTATAAACATAATTGCAATAGATTATCATTATGAATAACAATATCTTTAGTCTAATTTTTTGCTATATAAAGGAGTATAATGAAAAATTATGCATAGTTTCTTATCTTCTATACTTGATGAACGAAAATTAATCATCAATTTGATGATAAGTTTATAAATGATATTCATTAATTTCTATTCTCTCATTGGATTACTATTTTGCTTTGTAAATTTTTTTACACAATTTATGAAGTTTCATGCTGTATGCTTAAATTATGTTTTGAAATATATTCTTTGTATAATACTGACTATTACAGTTTTGTCAGTGAAGGTAAAATATGTATCACTTCATTATTATTTGATTAAGTTTTGCTTATAAAACAATCAATTCTGTGTGTTTAAAAAAATTTCATTAACTCCTTAAAATGTTTTTTAATTCTGTATTCATTGAATATGATTGAAAATTCAATGAATTTCATATGTTCAATTATGCTTATGCCAAGCAACATAAAAAAAAACATTTTTTACAATAAAATGTTTTCATTAATTTTAAATTTTGTAAAATCATCTATCTGTAAAAACAATGTTAATTTCTCCATTATAAGAACCTTAATTCAGTGAAATTGGAGGAAAAAACATTGTAAAAAAAAATTTTTTTTAACAAAATTAATGTTTTATTCTTGAATTAGAATAATCTAACTTTGTAGCATTTTTATTGTATTAAAAATCATTGAATTTTTAACTCTCTTTCTTTAATATATCCTTAGCACCTTTATTGTATATATTTGCCTCTTTAAATATGAAAAATTTTATTGAATTTCCCGGGTGCATACAAAGTAGCCTTAAATTTTCTATTTTATATATAAATTATTTATTATAGGTTGCAAGTGTTAGGAAGACTACTGTTTTAGATGTAATGCGGCGTTTACTACAACCTAAAAATATGATGGTTTCAACTGCATATGACAGAAACTCTAGCCATTGTTACATAAGTATTTTAAATATTATTCAAGGAGAAATAGATCCAACTCAGGTATAAATTAAGTTTAATTATATTTGAATATATAATTTATTTATGATAGTAAAGTAATTTCTTTTTTATTTTCTTGTGAGAAGTTTATTTTCACAGAAAAATTTATTTTAAAATTATACATAGACTTTTTTGTAAAGGCATGATGCTTGCAATTGAAATGAAAATAAGTTTTATTTTACCTTCAACAGTTAATATATAAATTTTATTTCAATTTTGTATTTATTGCATAAATTAAGTTTTCATCTAAAATTTACGAAATTTTAAAGATAATCAGTTTGAATAAAATAATTGAGTATATATAGTTGAAAACTAATATAAAAGTGATTTAAAAATAGTTCATGTTAAATTGAATGGTTTTTAGAAATGCCTATTCTGTAATATAATGATTGAAAAATCAAAATAGAAATGTTGAAGCATATTTAAAAATATCCCAGTAAAAATAAATTCTTTTTTTAAAATTAAAGGTAGTATATATATAAAACATTATTTCTTACAGCTGTTTTATGAAAACCTTGTGAATATATCTTTATTCAAATTTATACTTTAATGATCTAGCATTTGATTTCATTAATTTACTTCTAAAAAAATGTTTAGGTTCATAAAAGCTTGATGAGAATTCGGGAGAGGAAACTTGCACAATTTATTCCATGGGGGCCTGCTAGCATACAAGTTGCTCTTTCTCGTAAATCTCCTTACATTCCTACTGCGCATCGTGTTAGTGGGCTTATGTTGGCAAATCATACTAGTATTTCTTCAGTAAGTGTTCTTTTATATTCTATGTATAGATTTTAAATAATTCAAAGTGGAAATTATATATATATATATATATATAATGTTTTAAACAGTGTTTTGTGCATACCACCAATATTGTGAATTACTTTTTTATTTCTCTGAAACTACATATGAAATTTAGTTTATTAAATGTTTTGTTATAAGTTAGTTTTTCTTAGAATTAAAATTTCATTTGAAAAGTGTTTAATTTTTTATTGCTTTAATCATTGATATTTCTTTGCAGTTGTTTGAAAGAACATTAAAGCAATATGATAAACTTCGCAAACGAGAAGCTTTCCTTGATCAATTTAAAAAAGAAGCTATGTTTCAAGATAACCTTGATGAATTAGATAGTTCCAGGGAAACTGTACAGCAACTTATTGATGAATATATTGCAGCTACAAATAAAGATTACCTGAAATGGGGAATGCAACAGGTGAACTAATTTTTTTAATTGGGTCAATTTAAATTGGATAGATTTATTAAAAGGTGGATGAAATACTAAATGCATAAGAAATACAATTAGTGCTTAAAAGTCAAGAAGGATAATTTCAAATAAAAAATTTCTTGGCATTGCAGGTGCCATTGGTACTTTTGAGCTTTATGATGGTTTCATTCAGTTCAAAATACTTAGTTTGAGTTTATAAGTGAATAAACAAAAACAGCTAGAACACAATTTTAGAATTATAAATTGAAAACCTTGAGTGAATATTTTTCTTTCAAGCTATAAAGTTACAGAAACTTTCTGTTTTGTAAATATTAAAATCAAATTATAAAGATTGCTATTCATTTTTATTATTAATATTATTTTATTATATTATGCATTAATGAAAAATTATTTGAAAGCAATTTGTTATTTTATTTTCAATTTCTGTTTGAACATGTAAATTTTTTCTAGACGAAAAAAGAAGCGTCCTAAGCAGATGATAAAATTACAGATGAAGCAGTAGTTGTAAAAATGATTTCCCCCTTGATATATTATGCATTTATTAAGTGCCATGAACATTGAAGAAGTTTAAGTCAAATATTGGGCTTAAGAAACTTAAGATGTTTTTTAAATACTCAATAAAAAAAAAAAAATTATTCCTTAAATAATGTTCTTTCATGAATACATCTATTTGATTAAAATTGTAAGTTTTACTTTAATGTCTGTGCATATCAAATTACCTTTACTAGAGAATTATTTTTTGCTTAAATTAAAAATGTAAGTTATTATAATTATTTGATAAGTAATTTAGTATTTGTGATATTTATATAAATATTAACATTACAATTTTGATCTCTTATTTTTTGCTTAAACTGTGTGTAATTGTTTAGATAACAAAAATGCCTTTTGTGTAAGCCCAAGAAACCTTTGAAGGTATGTTTTATATGTAAATATGCTGTATATTTATTGTACAAATTTTCTGGAAATAAATTTCCTATGATAACTACTTGTTTAACTGTAAATTCTTTATCATTCATAATTACACAAACAATAATATTTGAAGAGAAAATAAATACTAAGTAAAACGAACAGTTCATTCAAATAGTTTCCAATTGATTATGCAATATTCAACTATATTCTAATTTGAGGTAATATTGTTCTGTGAAATAATTTAGGTTAATTAAGATTATATTTTGTTACAATAAATTAGAAATTGCTTGATTAAATTATTGATTTTAAAATTTTATAAGAACTTTCCAATTGACAAATAATTTTACATATTAATTTCAGGAAATAGTTACAAATGATGCTTAATTTCTGTAAAGATTTTGTCTGGAGAAAATTTTTAAAAACTGTTCAACCATTGTTGTTTTATTAATCACATACTAAATATGAGGCAACAGTAATAAAATAATTAACAAAAATACATTTAATTCTGCAGATAGTCTTGGGCAAAAATACCAATATATTTTGGTGATTGAATTTTTCCACTATATGATTTAGGATTTTTTCAGATTTCTCCTTAATGAAATTGATAAATCTTGAGATAAAAAATGATAAAAAGAAAAAAAAAACTAAAATGATAATTGAATTTTTGATGGATTATGTTAGCGAAATTGAACAAGCTGACGAACTAGTATTATAAGTTAAACACATAATGTCATAGAGTCAAACATGGTTCAACATGTTAAAATATAGCAGTTTATTGAATAATTTAATAACCAGGTGAATCTTGAATAATCATTTGTAATGGTTGCATAGTTTAAAAACATTCTAATAGATACTTTTTGCAAGCAATAGTTGCACTTTTGTTTAAGTTCTGAATTTAAAATAAATTATTTCTATATATCCTTTATGTACACTATAAATGAAAAGAAAGAAATCATGTAAACAAATTGAAAAACTCTATAACATCCATTATTTACAATATTTAATAGAAAGGAGTTAGAATACTTCATTGAAATCCTTTCTATCAGAATTATATATTCTCATTTAAAGTAATTATTAATTTGAAACCAAATATTCATTAGTTTTTACAAACATTTATTACTGTAATCATTTAAGAAAACTGTTGAAAAATATTTATCATTATAATACTTATATTTGGCCAAAAATTTAATGTGTGATTGTTGACACTTCTTGAAAATCTATATGATCTTGTACATTTTAGGAGTAATTTAATGATAAAATAATAGATTTATTTTGATTGGGGAAAAATTTTGGATAGAAGATTTATATTACAAAAGCATTTTTCTTTAAATATAAAACTTTAGACAATTTTGATCTTACACATAATTAATATTTTGAATTTTTTTATGGAACAAGATATTTCATCATTGGAATAAGAGTTAGAATTTAATTTTAACATCATAAAATAACAATTTTATAACTATGCATTATTTATAGAAATTTTCAAGTATTCATTAATATTATTATTGATGAAAGTGGTCAAGGAAAAATTAGCCATTATAATTTACCTCTGTGCATCTTGTACTATATATTATAGACTTATTTATAAATCTTAAAGTAAGTAGTCTTTAAACTTGTTTCGTTACAAATATGAATGTCATGTTTCATTTTAAAAGCTCCCAAATGTTATTATAAATCATATATGTTTTTAAAATATACAATAAAGGTTAAATCCTCATGAATTAAGATATTCTTAAATAATTTGCTTTAAACTTGAATAATTCCTAAAAAATTTTAATTTGTCGCCATCATTTTTTTATACATGAAGTCTAATTAGAATGCAACCAACAGTTTAAAGTGGATTCTGAACCATTGTGTCTGAAGTGAGAGTGAAATCCTCAACCATTGAATGAAAAACCAGAGGATTAATTATTTGATCGCCAGCTCAGCTTAAGTTTCTTAAAAAAAGGTTATATAAGTTTAATAAAATGCCATATTTGTATATTTTGTGTCAAAAAGTTCTGATGTGTAATTTCTCAGAAACAGTAGTTAGTGAAAGAATGAATCAAAAACATGTTACATCAATGCAAGCAAAAAAAAATTTTCTTTTGCAATAAATATAATATTTGATTAGATTTTTTAAAGCAATTATGCAGAAGAATATCTTAACTGTGTGTAAAAGCTTTTTACTGTATTAATAACAAGTGGTTACTACTTTTTTAATATAAAATTTTTAGTCTGAATTTTCGCTATTATTCATTGTGTGGATATTTAATCATACATTTTTTTGTAACCTCACCCAATGACTTTTATTTTTCATTGCAATATTTTTCACAATTCTGATTTATATCATATTGAAAAAAACTTAATATTCACTTAAAATAGTTTACAATTATAAAATGAAGCATAGTTTGTATTACATTTCAGCTGCCAATATGAAATCATTAAATATAATATGGTTTTACTCATTTCAACTGCTGTAATAATTTCTATGAAAAAAGGAAAGCTGACCAATAATGTCTTCAGATGATTTCATCATAGTAGCATCTTATCTGCTTATAAAGAAATGTCTTGTAACTGATAAATTAATCATACTAAGTGTAAACAGATGCTTAATATCAATTGTCCGGTTAATTATATCCTGGTAGTACAGAACCTTAAAGAATTATCTGTTTTCATTCAATTTCTATAATTCAGAGAAATTTGTTCTCTATGACAAAGAAATAGTTCCTTAAAATTGATATTGAAAAAGTTGGCAGCAATAATAAATTAGATATCACTTATATGTAGTATGAAAATGTGAATTATTTTAATTTTGACTGTTTTATAAAAATATACAATTTTTTTTTTTTTTTTTTTTTTTTGTTAGATTGAAACTACATATATAATGTTAAGTAGTATAATATCATTATGTAATGTATAATAAAAGTACCATTGCTGTTTTATTTAAAGATGACAATTAAATATGAGTTTTTCATTCATTGATTTGAACGACAATAAATTTATTAGTCCAGCAATGTGAAGATTGATGTATCCATACTCATCCAATAAATATTTTTTGTGTAATTTATAGAATACTTTTTTTCCAAAATAATGCAATACTTGAAATAATCAATCGCAAGCACGAAAGTCCATTTTTGGTGATACATAGAAAGGGCTATCTTTACTTTTAATAAAGCACATAGGTACAAAATACAAGTTTGGAATCAACCATTAATGCACCTATTGTTGTGAAAGTATTTTACACATTAATTTTTGGATTCTATAAGTTTAAGTGACTTTTAAGATCTCACAAAACAAATTCATAATTTTAGAAATTTTATTTAGGATTTTCAAAATTTTCCTAATATACCTTTTATATTGTTCTTTTATAAACAATATTTCAAAAAATTATTTCATTTGGAAGTCATTAAAATTAGTGGATGGGTAGACTATGCTGGTCAAATTTTAGTCTAATACTTAATTCTTTTATTTACATATAATGAAATGAGTATAAACGTTTTATAATAATATCTACAACAATTATGTACATTCAAAAGACCATGCATAATATACATTTGTAATATTATATTATAGATAACATATATTTTAACAAAATTAAGTTAATATTTGTTCATTTATCTTGTCACCCTATTAGCCAAATAATAAAATACAATAAATAATCCAACTGTTATGAACACAACATAACACATAAGTCTGCGGTCACTTCTTCCAGTAAACATCATTTTATTCATTCTGTTGAAACTTCCAGATAAGAAGCCACCACTGCTGTCAAATTCCTTATCCTACATAGAATAAAAACAATATAAAAATGTAAAAAAAAAATTTTTTTTTCAAAAAATTTAAATAGAATTATGAAAAGAATTTCCTTGTAACATAATTAAAATTCAACATAAATTCTCTTAAAAAAATTAGACAAAATTTCTATTTTTCTAGAAAACAGTAACTATGTAATATTTAAGTCAAATTTTATGTAAAAATGGTAAGTTGGATAAAAATTTCCTCACTATAATTCTATAAATTATGTGCAATTATAACTAGCTTAGATTTTTCCAAAGCATACAACTTTTGATATTTTTAAATGAATTATAGAAAATAAAATTTTCATATAAAATATCTTTTCATTTACTTTATTTGTATTTTAAGAAATAATATTAAAATTAACAAAGATTTCATCAAAAATATTTTATGAATAATTAACAAAATACACTGAAAGTTCAATAAAAAATGAGTTAAAAAATATTAAACTTTTACCACTTCATCCAGTAGTCTGTTATGGTCCTTGGCTTCAATTTCAATATCAAAGGCTGCCTAAGAAAACAAAATAAAAGTATACTAAGGATATTATAAAAATAATAATTTATTATTATTAATGTTTAATTTTTATTATCATTAATTGCTGTCATCACTATTTTATGAAGTTAAACAAATAATTATATGAAATTAAAACTATCAAATATATATATCAAATTAATCATATATGTATATTAAATAAAAATATAATTTTAGTATTTATAATTGAAAGTAGTACACTGTCTACACATAATTGAAGCAGTATATTGTCTACAAACATACAAAAGTTAGAACTTTATACATTTTTTTAATGGGAAAATTTATTCTTAATATATTCTTTCTAAGATTCATTCTTATATATGATTTTAGGGGTTTTTTTTTTTTTTTCCAATTATAACTTATAAAATATCTATTTTATTGCGTTCATTTATTATAATTGCAAAAACATTTTAAAGAAGATTTGTAGGGACTTTAAAGTTTTTTTCATTATCAATGCTAAGCAAAGAAAAAACTTTTAAATGAAATATTAGTTTTTATAAAGTGATGACTCACAAAATTTTATAATTTCAAATTCTTTACTGTATAAAAATTTAGATTTGCATAAATGGAGTAATGTTTTCTTCATTTACACTAAAACAATCCTAAAATTTAAAAAAAAAAAATTTATAACATATTGCTGATTAAAATTTATTTTGGAGAAGAAAAACGATCTGGAATTTGAGAGAAATTAAATAACATATGTTTTAATTGTTCAATAATTTTTAGAAGGAATAAGAACTTTACTTTTTTACACTGTGAAAATAAATTATAATGTTTCTGTGCAATTATGTTTAATTTTTACACTTACCAATTAATATATTTTTATTCAAAAACAAAACTCAAATATTAGTAATTTCATTTCTTAATATGAAATATCATTAAGGATAAATATGAGAATTTATTATAACTGTTATACTGCTAAGATGAAGCCTGAGCATATCTTAAATTATTGCATAGATGTTAAAATGATCGAGATGTTTTCCAAATCTCTTGATTTTTTTAGTTTTTCAGGAAATTTTTTAGATTTATGAAGTTAGATTGATTTTGTTGTAACAACTAGGGATCAGAAACAACATTTGTTATAATGGTAAAATATTATTTTATGAAAAGGTAAACTATTAATACCGAATTTTTAATTCTTTCTTAGTGAATACATTCATAAAAACTAATTCTTATTTAAATCAGCATAATATTCAAAAACAGTTTTAAATTTAAACAATATTAAATAAACATTAATAATAATAAAGTTGAGAATCAAATTTTCAATCCTTTAGGAAAAAGTTAACTTTTAACATATGTAAAATCATTTAAATCACCGTTTCCTTAAAATAGTGAAATAATGAAAAGTTACAATTATTTTTTACATATAAACAAACAAAAATGTTTCGGAGCATGTATTGTTTTTAACTACTTTAGACATTATTTTGATATAAAATAAAAATATTTTAAATAATTTCTTTCAATAGAATTGCAAATAAAAAAATCAAATGATTAAGTTGAATTTAATTTAAAACTTTCATTTTTGTTTTTTATCAAAAAAAAATAATAATATTTTTAAAGTTATTCGGTACTACAAATCATATTACTAATTTCATTGCTGAAATACTCAATTAAAAATATATAAAAATACAATTTATAATTAATTTCTTGTCAAAATTAATAATTTATAATCAGTTGATTCTTCATATGCTTTTAAATCAATGAAAGTAAACGAAATCATTTAAAATGCATAATATGAATACTATTTTGAGATCACTGATATCGTTTTGATATGTTTGAAAAATATTACTAAATAAAGAAAAAAAACATTTTATAAATTGAATAACATTTTATAATAATTGTAAAAAATATTAATAATTGAGTTAAAGAAAAATTTGATTATTAATATATAAATAGGTTCCTTAACTCAAATGCTAATAATAATATTTTATTAAAAAATTGTAAATGTGTATTTTAGTACCTTTGATTCTCAAATAGGTTTGTAACTAACTTACAGAGCATAGTAGAATATTTTAAAATAAACATTGCCTTGATGACGTTCATTATATAAAATTTGTTTGATACTTTTTTATATAAAATGTACCCATAAAGGAATTTTAGGTATTCATTTTGATATAAAAATTAAATTTTAGGAGACAAACACCATATAAGAATGTCAAGAAAAGCTCACTTCGCTCATCGGACTTGTGTGGTCTAGTTAGAAATTGATATAATTTTCTATGAGTGCAATTTTATAATACAGTATTTTCATATGCACTTTTCAAAATATAATCCTGATACATCTTTATTTCACAAAGGATCCCAAAAATTTTAAGCACATTAAAATGTGTACATCCTGGAACAACATGAATAGCCATTTTAGAAATAAAAACATATCTATAAAATCTGTTATTATTCTATGAAAAAAAAACCAAATTTATGATTTCTTATTTTTTGTGTTAAGTAATCTCATTTATGTAAGATAATGCTTGCTTCCTCAAACTAACTGATCAAAGTTATTAATAGAAAGAAAAAATTAGATTGATAAACTGGAATATGCATCTTTTTATTACTTTTTTTTTAACATTTTTTTAAAATTTTAGATGAATGAATAAAAATTATTTGACTAAATCCTACCATCTGACGAAGGTACAAATGAAACCAATATAGAGGATTATTTCACCAAAGTAATTTCTTCATATGATTAGTATGATGTGCTTATTAATTATATACAATTCAGTTTTTTATATTAGAGAAGAACTTGATTTAGTTTGAAACCTTTTCTTCATATGGGATGTTTTAATAATTTGGAAATTTATTTTGAAATGAATAGTAAAAGTAATTTGTTTTAAGTTTCAAATTAATTTTTAAACTTTAAATTTATAATTATTTTACTTTGAAAATTCAGCCAGGAAAATTAATTTTTTTCACACAATGTTCAGTATTTGTATACAATATGTGGTAATACTGAACATGTTCTTTGCATTTTTTTTATTTAAAATGTGCACAGAATATGATTTGAATAGAAAATTAAAGGTGTGTGAATATTGGATTGATTGCAAATAGTGAATGATTAGATGAGTACTTTCAATTTTTTTTATGTATAATTTAGCAAATTTGAATAAAAAATTTTATTATTTCATTCAAATTATTTTACTAATAAGATATGTAGAATGAATATTTGAAGTATAGGTTTTCAGTTAAATTATTAAAACTCCTATTGTAATTGTTATGCAACATAATTACACAATTGCATAATTGTGTAATTTTTAATTAACATAATTATACAGTAGATTAAAAATTACACAATTTAAAAAAAAACATATTGCTAATGTTTCACAACTACCTAGTTGCACTACATAGAATATTCTTTAGAAAGTGTGCATCTCCTCAATTAAAAAATAAGTTATATTATAGAAATTAATGTCATTCATGTTATTAATTTATAGCTCATTTGTAGTCTCCTGTTCAGTAACAGTGCAGATACTTTTTCAAAAGTGTGTACCACTGCTTAATTGATTAAAGACCCATTTTATTTACATTACTGAGTGCTTCATAGTTGACTTTTCCCCAGCACTACATAAGAAATTTTTTTAAAGAATACTCTAATGCCTAGTTAATTAAAATTAAATGTTTAAAAATCCTATATGCATATTACAGATCAAATATGAATTAACTCTTCATTTACTTGATAGTTTGCTTTCTGATGTATATTTTTGTGTGTAAAATTAATTTTTTAGCAAATAATCATGAAACTTTCTTATGATTTGAAAATTACACAAAACCATTTATAATTAGCAAGAAATTTATACAATGCTTGGTACAAAAATCGGAAACTGCGAAATCATAGGATTTTATCAATGATTTTTTTCTACAATAAATATAATCACAAATTAAATTTTCAAAAGCAAAAAGAATTTTTGAAAATTCTAAACAAATATAAATAAATGAAAATCCTAAAAAATTGTTAAATTTCTTAAAACATATTCATTAAATTAAATTGGCTATGTTTAATATGCCTTCTTTTCTTAACAACAAATAAAAAAAAGTCAAAATAAATAACCACTAACAATGACACAAAGCTATTTAATTCAATATTCACATTCATTAACACACTCATAGAAAATTTTGCATAATACTCACATTTGTAGTAAATAAATTAATTTAAAATCAAAGGAAATCTATACTTACAGATTTTAGTTTCGAAATTTTTTTAGCTAGCTCTTCAGCATGATATCTATTTTGTGCTTCTAAGGCATCTTCTCCTAGAAAAAGAAAAATTTTGCTTGTTTTAATAGCATAATGATATAATTGAAATAAAAGATATAATTGAAAAGTAACTTTTGTTTCAATAGCATAATGAAATTAAAAATAATACAAATAATCTTTTTAATTATTATAGTATATTTTAAATAATAGATTGGGGGAAAGATCAAGGTTTATACCATAAGAATAATTTAATTTTCCATAAAAAATTTCTATGCATTAGTTTTGAAAAAATTATTCATGAATTTCAAATATGTTATTTCAAGAATAATTAGATAAAATACTATTTTGTCACAAGAGCTTACTATGACAATTTTGGCAAACATTGGTATATTACCTTTTTTCTAACATGACTATTACACATTAGGGTTCAAAAATAATAAGATAAAATACTATTCAAAGACTGTTTGATTTTTCTAAGAAATGGTATAAAAATATCATTGCTTACAAAAATCAAATATTGACTTCATTTTAAAAAGTAAGAATAAAAAAATTTAATAAGCAATTTTTTTTTTTTTTTTTTTTTTTTTAAGGAAAAAATTAAATTTTTTTCTTCTTTACAAAAAAAAAGGAAAAAGAAATTCAATTATTTGAAACTGCCAAAGAAAATTTCTATTCTCAATAATGGTAACGAATTATTTATTATTAAGAGTAATTATTAAAATTTAATAAATAAGAATTAGAATTTTGTTAAAATCAAAGCTATATATTGTATGAAGTTAGCCATGATTTTAACATAGCATTACTAGTGTCAGTAATAGTTCTTATTACTGTTTTATTACAGCATTATTTTATGTTTGGATTTGGATTGTTTGCTGATCAACAGACATTTTTTGCACTCAAGGCCTAGTTATACCAAGACTAGCTTAAAGTGGATTCTAAACTACAACAAATATCTAAAAGCCAAAATGGGATTTGAACCACAGGCCAGAGTGCAAATCATTCAGTTTCCAGCTCGGCCAGAAGTTTTAAGAACACTCCAAAACACTGTAGCACTAAAAATTATAAATTTAATTCATTATTATAATCTAATTCCTATTGCAACAATAAAAATATTTGTCCACTTCGTAAGGGTGGAAACTTGAAAAACTCCAAATCACTACATCGAGCATGCAAAAAGGACAAAGGTAACATTCATCTCCTATTGTATACCAGTAGCTGGAATTGAATCTAAGACTATTCATTTTGAAGAATAGCCCTGCCACAACAGTGAGCTTTTTTGAAACCATTAGTAGCATTCAAAGACTACCTATGAATGTAAATATATGAGCTCTGAGGTGAAAAGGACAGGATAGGACTAGACGACCCTGTCTGTTTCACCTCAGAACTCAATTATTTAGAGTTATTCTCGAGGCAAAAAGCCCAAAATAATGAAATTTGATTAATACCTCCACCTCACAACTGGTATAAAAACAAAAGACTGGCACTTTTCCTTGTGACAGGCAGATCAACACATGTCTGTCCCAACTAACTAGTAGGCACTTGAAAGGTTGGTAAAATTTTACTGTACAGTCACCGTTGGAGACTTTTCAAAGTCTGATAGAAGCAGTTTGCCAAATGGTTGGAATTGGTTGGATTGTCAAAAAATGTTATTTAATGCCAAATGTGACCATACAAGGGCTTACATATTCCAGAGGAAGCAAGAGATTTCCTCTCTGCCCTAAATATCGACAAGAACAGGCATCACTTCAGCACATCTTGGACTGCCTTGACTGAACTGGGAGGATATTTATAATTATTCACTTCTTGTATCAAACTTCATTAATGTCAACAATTTCACTAATCTGGTCTATACTCTATCAGGCCAGATGAAAGATTGGAAAGAACAATAAGGACTATCTATATCAATTATTTATTTTATATTTTCAGAATAATTTTTTAGTTCAATGCAAATCAGGGTACATCTTGATTTTGCAAAAGTGGTGATGAAATTTAATTTCTGGTAGTTTTAATATTTTTAGCACTTTAATTGATGTAGTTTTATGGGTGGCCATTTTGTTATTAACATTTTGTCACCTATTTGGGTATCCAAAATTAAAAATAGCCAAAAAATCAAAGGGTACTCTAAACTTTTATCTAATTTTTTTTTTTACCATTCCTTATTCAGTCAAACAATATATCTGAATTTTTTTTTCTTTTCTGACGTTAAATTTAGTTTCAAGGAACCTCAAGACCTCTATACAAACTGCACTAAAATTCTACAGAGGATTTAGAGCAGTTTATATTTATTACAATTTTTATAATTTTAATATATTAATTATACAAAATGCTCAGAATTTTAATCAGAATAGTTTGCATTTAAAATATTTTCTTTAAGTTTTATAGTTTGTATTCTTAATATTTTCATAAAAATTAAAAAATTTAATTAACAATTTAGATAAAATATCAAAATAAACCCTTAAAAGAAATTCATTTCAAGACAGAAATTTGTTTTGAAAAATACTTTTAAAAGTTGATTTTTTTTTTATCTAAATTGTTAAAAAAAATATGATTTAGAAAACCAAATGGAAAATTAATACTAGTATTTCGTGTTCTTTAAAATTCTTGTTGATTTTAAAAAGAGAATTCTTACCGCAATACAAATTATAAAAGATCCTTGTAAAGAAAATAATAATTAAATTATGTTTGAAAAAATAACTTTCATCTTTACTGCAGTGATAAATAATAAATATTTTTCGAAAAAATTAATTTAATGAGTTTTATAAATCATGAACAAAAAAATCTTAAATATAAAAACTTAGAATATACTTTATATAGAACGATAGGTACATATATATAATTGTGAAACACTAATTTCAAATAAACCTTTTTACAGAAAAAATAACATGTTCAAATTAAAAGAAATATTAAAAATTGTGTACAAATACAGAAAATATTAAGAATTGACATGAATCGAATATTTAATACAATTTCTTACCAAGCGGTCTAGAAGAATTCATATTTGTGAGTCATATGTTATTGTTCGATAAAATTTTTTCGCAATGAGTTGTATTTTATTTCCTACACAAAAATAAATAACATTTCAGATTGATATATTATCGCTGCATTAACACGTACTTGATACAAAATATTTAGTTTTTCTTTATGTTTCGGTTTTTGCAATACGTTTCCGGATGAATTGTTCAAAAGACAGAATTTTCTAAATGCAACCATCTGAAATTTTGAATCGCAGTTAACAAACACAGTCAACATCAAAGCTGGCAGCCTCTTCACATCACCATCTTTCATCGGTGGAGAAAATTTGAACCAAACCAAAAAACTTTTAGCATCTATTGATCTTTTCAACATGACAATCTTCTTGTTTGGGAGTTCTTGTTTCACTTCTGACTGACTCTTCACTAGCAACTGCAGGTTACATTTTTGTCTGCTTATTGACTTCTATGTGACAATCTTCATTGATTCTTCGAGACTTATGGCTTGTGATACAGTAAAAAAAAACTCCTGGTTTATTTATTTTTAGTGATTTTATCGAATTTAATAATCTGTTTCTAAAGTCACGAAACTTTCATTCTAGGTCCGAGATTTCTAATTATTTGCCAATAGACCACAAGCTACTTTTTGTGTCATGATAAAGATTTTTAAAATGTATTTAAAAGAAATTTGATATAAACTAAAATCTATTTCATTGCTACTTCCGAAAGGTATTAATTTTCATATGGAAATAGGATAAAGACTATCAAAATAGATCTTCTGCATTAAACTTCAAATTCAATTATTTTGATTCCGGTTCATTTTAGAAGACTTGCAACACCATGACAGAACTACTGTTTTAGTTTAAAAGCGGGAGATTTTAAGCTAGCTATTTTAAGCTATATATATATATATATATATATATATTTGTAAAATTCAAAAACGCAAAGGATTTTTAGTATGTGTTGTTGTTGTTGTTTCCAATCCTATCTGGGGTAGCGGAGCTACACCATATCCATAAGTTCATATACCCTCAAAAAATCGAGGAAGAGGAGAGGTCTCTCAAGAATCTCTTCCATGGTAAAATCGAGGCAAACAAGAATATGTTGAGGACTAGCCTCGTTGAAGTAACATTTTTTGCAGGTTGGGAAAAGTTTGGAATGCCCGCTAAAAGTGAGGCCCTTGATGTGCCGACTGACAAATCTGCTGATTACGGTTTGGTCGGCACGTGTGCATTGAAAGTCAAGGGCACCAACGGGACGCTTACGGGGGTACCAAACGTGATTTGGTGGGACAAGCCCGGCCTTATTGACAGTGTTTTTGCGGGTAGAAAATAATTCTGAGTAAGTGAGGGCCAGATTTGAAGAGGCTGGTAGGGAAGGATTAGTATGTGTACAAACTGACTGAATCAAAAGAACTTAATGTCAAGCGATATCATTCAATGACGTATGCCATTATATTTCTTGAATGTATCATAATATAATAATACGCAGAGACAGCATTATATCTGTACAGTAAAATGAGAAGTACGCAGTATATAAGAAATAAAAATAAAAAAAGATAGTAAATTTTAAGCATAAATAAAAATTGCAAATGATATTTATATTGAAATACTTCACTCTCGCCTGCATCGTTTGAACTTTCAAAGGTCATTACCTTTGAAAGTTTCATTGAAGGCAGTCTGATTAAAAAGTATTTTATGGAAAAAAAGCTCATTAATATTAAATAGATATTAAAATGACCGAGAGATTTTTTAAACAGAGCATTCACAAACAAAATTGGGATGGGAAGAATCATTTATATATTTGAACAAATGAAAATAACTTTGATAAAATTGAGAAAATACATGTTTTCCCCTCCGTCCCTATTCCATTTTACAGTGGAATGAACTATTGACGAAAGCAGTGAGACTAATTAGGTGTGATGATGTAAAAACCGAGTATATAAAACATTTAGGAAGCCTTTAGACGCAAATGTTTGCACTGGTATTGATGATCTAGGGAAAAGAGAAGATCCAAGTGATCGGAGAATATGATTAATTGTGTCAATATACACTCAAGGACATTGAAAATAGCAAACAAATAGGGGAGAAAGGTACAAGCGTGAAATTTTGCAAATTAGTACAATGAGATCCGATATGAAAATGTATTAAATTTGGTGTCAATGCGCATAACCCCACACCCGGCAGTGAAAACAGAAGGTTAGGAAGCTGACCCTATATAAATAGGCCCAGAGTGGTAGATTAAAAAATGTGACGGTCTAAAAATGTGACATTTTTTTAATCTTCCACTCTGGACGGATTTTAGGAAGGACCCTGATAGGAGGACTTTAGTAACGGAAAAATGCCAAGGAATAGTGTAAGAAGACTTTTCACAAAATTAAGCCAGTTTGAGAAGAGCCTCATCGTCGATTTGAAAACCACAGGCTGGTCTACGCACCTTGTTGCTCACCCTATTAATCATTCGGAATGCATCATCAGAACTGGACACAAAAAGGTGCAGCTCTAGCGACCAGGAAAACGACGAGACGAAAGGATCATGCAACAAGTGTTCGTCGATCCAGTAGCGACTCGTTCCCCGATACACACAGGTGCTTGAGTGCCAGTTGTTCAACAAATTATTTCCAGGCGTCTTGCGGAAGCTAATCTGTGATCCAACCATCAGTTTTTTGTATTATCTTTGACACCGCAATAACGGCATCTCCATCTACAGTGGTGCTTAGCCCGAGATACATGGAATACCGCAAATTGGTGAAACATTGTGTTTAGTGATGAATCCCGGCTCGTTTTGGGGACAGATGATAACTGTGTGGAGGTGTCCTGACGAATAGTACACTTACACTGTCATGCAACACAGCAGATACAGTAGTCTGATGGGGTGGGGCATAGCTTATGATAACCAGACCATTCTAGTTATGGTACGTGGAATCTTAACGGGACAGCGTGATGTTGAGAACATTCTTTGACCCCTCATGAACTTTCCTAAATGATCTTCCAAGGGCAATTTTCCAGCAAGAAAATGCTCTTGAGATCGAGTTGCTCAAGACTTCCTATGTCATGTTCAGACTATTCCATGGTCGGCCCGCAACCCGGACATGTCCCCGATAAAGAATATTTGAGGACAGCAGAAATGCCAGATCCTGCCGTGTCACTATGTATATAATTAAATGGCTATTAAAAACTTGTGGGCACTTTGTAATAGGGAAATGTCAGACATGTTATAAACTCGATGTCAGACCGTGTATTTTCATACATTGCTGCAGGAGGTGGTTCGACGCGCTTTTGAGATTGCATGTATTTATCTAATTGAATACACTGAATTTGTTTAATTGCCATAATTTTGAGATCAAGTGAATCTCAACCCTAGTAGCAGAGGCTTATTGGTATTACACTGGCCATTCACCGGTTCCATTGGCAACTCACTTTTCACCAAATTTTCTCATCGGTCCGAGCCCGGTATCTTATACATGAAACGGTCACCGTTTTTTCTACCGTACATTGTGCTCTACATCATCATCGGCTGTTGATGCAGTGGTCATTAAGCCGTGGTATTTACCAAAGAGATTGAAACGAATCACGAGTAGAATAAGTAAAAATTCTACGCATGCGCGGCCGCCATATTTGAAATTCATTGTGTTTACCAATTTTTTTTTGTACTACTTGTACTAGTTATATTTCGTTCTGGAATTCGCTATTTTTTATTATATCATTTTTAGCAAGCACTTATAACAGAATATTTTGGTAAGTACTATCAATTCTTTTAAATAAATAACAAGTATATATCTTTAAAATGCCTATTTATTTAATTCTGTCACTTTGTAGACTTATATTTATTTTGTACTGGTAAAATGTAAGTCCGAATAAGAATTACAAGCAATATGTTTGAAATAATATTAATTTTATTGTGTACTTTAGTCTGTTTATTGTTTTTAGTTTATAAATATGCATAATAATAATAATATATAGTAATTAAAAACCAATAATGAAAATTACATGGACCCAGATCAACAATGTAGTGCCACAGTTAAAGATTTCAAAATGCTTAACTCTTTATATAATGAGTCAAATATCTTAAGCAATTCAGTACCTAAAGAGAAATTAAAACAATGTTTTTTGAAACATAATTTAATTTGGGTTGCTATAAATGGCATATTAAATGTACTTAAACCTTATCATACAAAATTGCCAGCTAGAACATTACTCAGTACACCTACTTATGTTTCTGTATCTAAAAATCAAGAAAGTGAATATATCCATTTCTCTTTAAAAAACACTATTAAGCAAAAACTCTAGTATGGATTGAAAACTAAAACAGTCTACTATAAGCATAAATTTACATATTGATAGATTTCCTTTGTATAACAGTTCATATAAATTTTGGCCAATTTTAGGTAGCATTAGAAAGATAATAGATACACCTTTTCTCATTGGTATTTATTTGTTGAAAAGAAACCTGATATCAATGAATTTCTGGAAGAATTAGTTAAAGATTCAAAAATTGTTATGCTGGTCTTGCAATATTGGGTAAAAACTTTTCAATTTTTGTTAATGCAGTAATTTGTGATATCCATCAAGAGCTTTTGTTACTTGTACTAAATTGTTGACTGGTTACTATGGTTATGATACATGGTAGGTGACGAAAAGGTAAATGGTATCGAAAGATGACTTATCCAGAAATTAATGCTTCTTTGAGAAATGATGGTGAAAAAAAACAGCCATTTAAAACACATTGATCTTTGGAAAGCTACTGAATGGCGATAATTTTTTCTCTATACAGAACCAGTTCTATTGAAAAATATGTTATCTGAGAAATATTACAACTGTTTCCTCTTGTTACATTTTTCAATATGAATACTAGTCATTGAAAAATCTCTTGCAAAATATTTTGAATATGGTGGCTCTTTGCTTAGAGTCTGTTGAGAAGTGTACAATTTTGTATGGCAAAGAATTTATCACATACAGTATCCATGCACTATCACATCTTATTGAAAATGTAAAAAGGTATGGCCACCTAGATAATTTTAGTGTTTTCCAGTTTGAAAATTATTGAGGAAAGCTGAAAAAACTTATTAGATCTTCAATCTATCCCTTTGGCAAGTGTATTTAAGATACAAAGAATTAAATGCTGTGCAATTAACAGATATTTCAGAAAATTTTGAAATTATAGAATCAATCTCTTAGGCAATCATCATTAATGTTAAGACTTAGTATAGCTGGGTAACACTATTTAAAATTAGAAGGAACCTATTTCACACTTAAAGGTTCAAACAATTGTCATGATGTGACATTAAGACTCATGATATAATCTTAAGTGAAAATAAATCATTTATGTTACTTGGTAGGTCTTTTAAAGTCTCAAAAGAATTTCATGTGAATCTACTAATATTCAAATATTTTTGGTATCCAAATTTTCCGAATATAAATTATTGTCTTTCACTAACATAATGTGTAAAGGTATACTTTTGCCATATAAAGAAAAAAATTTTTGTGTTTCCCATATTTCATATGTTAAACTATATTTTCCATATTTAATCATGTTCATGTAATAACTAATTTTGATAAAATAATTTTCATGATTTATTACATGATAAAATTAATAAGAATTTTAAAGTCCTATTTGTAATTAGATTGTTTAATTTCCAGCATAAGAAATTGTACAGTTTGCATATTAATATTTGTATTAAATGTATAACCAAGATATTAAGTCCAAGTCAAATAAAGGTGGGTTGCTTACTGTGTATGAATTTTTCCTTTACAAACTATTGAAGGTTTGGAGTCTTTTAATGTTTATTTAGTTGATTTTTTTGAACTTGAAGATTGAACTTGTTTGAAGAGAATTTTAAAAATCTAGTGCATAATGTTTAATATATGACAAAAAAATTAGTGATATATGTAGTAATTATCCAAAAAGAAAATGAGTTTCATTGTTCTACTTGTTAATCAATGATAAATATTGTGGCATAAATAAAACAATATATTAAGTTATGATAGAGAGATTGTTTGTATAATATATAAATATTTATATTACACATATTAATACAAGGAAAAATAATCAAACCGCTTTAGTGTAAATGTATACAATATGCAAATTGTATGTTTGAAATTTAAAGATATATGATATGTGTTTATATATTTTTTGCAACAAAAATTATGTTTAAAATTTTTACTGTAAAAATTATTTAAAAAGAAATAATTCCAGAGACCTGGTTTGGGTTTCATCTTTCTTGGAATTTTTCCTCTGACATAATGTAAATTTCAAAGTAATTCAAGCAATCTGAATGGTATATAAAAAAACAAAGTTTCTAAATAAAAATATTTAATTGATAGGTAAAAAAAGCAGTAACATGGTTAGTTGAGTTGAAGAACTAAAACTTATGTTGAAGTTTATATTTCTAATATTTTGTTACTATTTTCAGCTGACTTTTGACTAATAAAGGTGGTACAAGCTCAAGTGATGTTTCCACCCTCCAGAATGTTATAAATTTGATAACAGGTTAGTATTTTATATTTAAACTATTTAAGTTTTACTGCTTATAGAAATTTTAAAAGTATTATAGTGCAATATGAAAACATCATTAAATTCAAATGTAACAGTTTATTTATAATAATTGAATTTAATCTAAATATTTCAGAATCATAACCATTGTACTAATGATAAGAATACAATATTTTATAACTTCGAGTTTTAATCTTTAATTACATTTTTTTTTCAGTTTATGTCGTGTTTGTTACTTACAGTTAGGGAAAATGAATATTTACTATTTTTTATTTATGCTTTGCTTATGTAATTTTTAAAATGTTAAGTTTATCATTAGATCAAAAGAATGATTGGAGTATATGGATTAACTTTACATCTTATCTTTCTTAGTTTAAACTTTAATTTTAATAATATTTTAACTTTATATTTATTTTTCATTACATTCCATGTAAAGTTTAAAATTGTTTTTTACAGAAAATTTAATATTAATAATATCAATTATAAAAATGTTTGAAATGTTGACCTTACTTTGTTTCTTAATATTACATTATTTATTTGTTTTTAGCTTCTACTCGCCATCATGATAACCATGTTACAGATGTTGATGTACAGCAATACTTTAAAAAATGGCTGTGTGTACCTGACAGAGGTGGGAAATGTTTAAGAAAAAAGTGCAAAAAAAAAAAAAAAAAAAAAAAAGCCCAGTCTAATGTATAAATAAATATAACCTTATGTGTGTGTAATAATATGTCTGATATATAAAAAATAAAAATAATAAACCGTTATCTTTTGTGAACATTTTATTTTTGTGATTAAGTTTGTAAATATTGAAGTTGAGAGTGTGATAAATATTAAAATAAAAAGTGCAAAAACGCACACAAATAGGAATATATATATATATATATATATATATATATATATATATATATATATACATTTATCTGAGAATATAACTGAATTTCTAATCTTATTACAATAAAAAATTTATACTTATTATTAAAAAATTTGTATCTCATTTTTTTATCACCCTTAACTCTGTAAATATTGCATTTGAAAATTTCAAGAATATTCATGTTTCAGTGAACTTTTCTGCTATTTATATAAAATTAAAGAATATCAAAAATGAATTCAACTAATACCATAGATATAAAGTAGTCTCTGTTCTAAATTAAAACATAATCAATGTATTTTAAATCTATCAAAGCCTGTAGTTTAGAAATGTTCTATGATAATATTTTTCTGTGTATCAAATATATTGGAAGAATTAAATGAATTACTTATGATTTTAATCTCCATTTTCAAAACTAAATTTCTAAATGAATTTCACGAGGACTTAGTAAAATATAAATCTTATAAAAGCAATATAAATAATAAATTTTTTCAGACTTATACAATTAAATTTCAATTGGAAATTTTAAAAAAAAAAAAAAAAAAAAAAAAAAAAATTGGAAAATCTTTATCTGCTGAATTAAATTTTATTTTTCTGAAATAGGAAATTACTTTAGGGGGGGAAAAAACTTGATGAATATGATCTCTAGGAAAATTTATTGAATATCATTAAAAAAAAAAAAGTTCTAAAACTGAAGTTATATGTTGAATCTGCCAACTTTGTGACATTCAATAAGTTATTGAAAATATTGGAATGTGTCCAAGAGTGAAAAAATATTAGATCTGCAAAATACATTTAAATTTCATTTATAAATATACTATCCAATTTTTTTTAAAGTATGTCTTTCAACACAAATATTTTTCTATATGAAAAAATGTATAAATAAAATTTGTTTTCCTTGGTTTTGTGTGTCAAGCTTATAAAGCAAAAATACATTATCGTTAAAAAGTTTATTAAACGATAGTGTATTTTTGATATATAAAATCAAAACCACAGCTTTGCTATCCGAGTAGAATATAAAAATGCATGGCATAGTATCATCGCAACACTCACTGCCTTTTCATCGAACCCAACGTAACTCATCGGCCCATTTGCCATAAACTCATCGCACCGGTCACTTCAATTCACTGGGGAGTGATACCGCAGCCGCTCCCCGATAGAGGTGACAAATAGTGCACTGTTCCCTGCACTATTGCCGCGCAGGGCCCGGTGAGTATTCATCATCCTGAGCCGTTTGCCCAATGACCGCCCTTGAATTGCTACTAGGGAATTCTGTATTATTATTAAATTTCATTTAGTTCCATGCTTCCTTCTTGATTCGCTACTTTCAATGTTCCTGGTGTATAGAAAGTGGTAAATTGGCCTGCAGAAACTATAAAAAAAGACATGGTTCAATTAAACATATCTTTATTTTAGTCGATTATATTAGAAATTTATATAAGTGCGATTTTATTATTTATATAATCTATAAATTTTATCATTAGTGTCATTTTCTTCTAATATTAGTTTCATTACTTTCCAAATACATGCCATTTTTTTAACTTTTGGAGGCCAGTGTACTCCAAAAGTTAAAAAACGGCATCTATAAACTCATTTGAATAGAATCTCATAGGAACAAATTTATGTTTCATAAAATTTTGAAAAATTACTGTAAGTTCAAATCTTAAATAAGAATTTAAAAATAATCAGATTTCAATGATATTATGGATTATTTCAATGGTATCAAAATAATTTCTAGATGAAAAAAAAATTACAAGTTCAAAATATTGAGAATGCTTTCTGTACGAAAATAAATTCTCAAAAATATAAAATTAAAAACAGTCAAGTGCTAATTGATATTAAGATAAAAAAAAATATATTCGCCTGCACAGATAGGAAACCATTAGTCTAATAAAGAAAAGAAAAATCTGCTTTTAGGCTTAGAATCGTTAGTACTTCCTTCTGACACAGAACAAGTAGTGGCATAATTGCGTTCCAAGTGAACTACTCGTAAACTTAAATTATTTGCATATAGATACATTTACAAGAGAGCTTTCTTTTATCTCTATGAATTTTTCAATGCCGTTGCAAGTGCATGTTTCTATATGCAAATAATATAAATTTAGTCTACTCACGAAGTGAGGCTGGCTGGCTTTTATGGCACAAGGTGCAATAAGGATAAGCTGCGCCATCGCGAAGTGAGTGTAAGGCTGTATCTCTATGGACTTTTGTAAACTTCGACAGGAACGAAAGGTTGCTTATATGCAACCAGTTTTCAAATTTACGAATTAACTCTGGTGAAGTTTATACAGTATGCTAGCCTCATTGTTACCCATGACTTTTATGATACACGCGCTATGTTTCAGAGGTATTTTGTTCGCTCAGGTGAAAGGTCTTTATCATTGCCACACTTTTTTCCTGTGGGAACAATGACATCATACTCGAGGAATGCTGCAATTATTTTCTGTTTTTTGTTAGCCTGTCTTTGTACTACTCGTAGTGTTCCAAAGTTATGCTTAAAGCTACGTAACTTATTTTATATATGTTATAAAGATTACATTCCAATAAAACAATAAATTCGAAGAAATGTCATTCTAAAATTTTCTCTGTAATTACTACTTTCCATAATTCTGAACCTAATATCTCAAATTTTCTTTTATCATTCAATTTCTGTAAGCAGTACGGATATTAAGTAGCATTTTAGTGTTTTTACATAGTTCTAGTTTCATAACCACTGAACACTGGCTTTTTGCAGCTTTCGAATTCTGTGGTCCACATGGTTCTGCTTGATACATTACGAACATTGTGAGATCTGTTCAAGAACTTGCAAGCAATAGGGATAGTAGTTTAAGCCATCTGTCAACGACCAATGACTCAGACTCTGGTGACATGAATTTGAAGAATTGCCAGAAATGAATAAACAAAAATCCCATGACATTGTAACTGAAATTCCTAATTATAACAAAATGATCGGTGTATGCAAGATGTTGCTTCAGCACATGTAAATTCTTATGTTAAATATTCTTTAACCTAAAAACCTGATAATAATTCCTTTTTCGCGATTTCATGTTTGAGTACTAGCTGAGATCTGATCTCACTCCAATATATTTTTTCCATGGAATATCTGAAGATTAAATGTATGCATATAAACAGCGAACTGTATCTGATGTAAGATGCTATCAGAAGTTACGTCCAACACATTGTTCTCTGTATAGTATATGCTTCGATGCTGTCACTGTTTCTACATACCATTTTGAAAATTTTTAAAGCAATGTTTTAATCGTTTTGCTTTCTGTTGCTGCTCCTCTGATTTTTTTGCTTTAGTGATTATTTTTAGCTTTCTCCTATGAAGATCACACACCAATAAAGAAATACGAAAAGTGTTCGAAATTTTGTCACTGTAACCGTCACAATTTTTGGATGTGAAA
>JAPDSC010126857.1:154661-196973 GCA_026290005.1 Latrodectus geometricus
CTATTTTGGGATATCAGAATAAGCATCCCAAAATAGCAATTTTTATAAAAAATATTTCAGATATTATATAATAATAAGCATTATCTATGTACTTATTTTTGAATAAAATACAAATTTTACTGACATGAGAGTAATTTTTATACCAAATGATAAACATTGTAGATTCTAAAACGGTAAAGAAAAGTAAGTGAATTCTGAAAATTTTAGAGACAGAAATATATCTTCAGCATTAATATTAGACACTGTTATCTCATCTCAAATGTTGATAAATAATAACTATAAGGAGAGTTCAAGAATCATTATTTAATTTATGATCATTTACAACCTCTAAAGTTTAATAAATTTAACGTTAAAAACATGATAACTGCAGACGTTTTTTTAATATATTATATTAACTGAGGCAAGAACTAATGATAATGTAATAGAGTATATACAATAGTTATGTAATATAATAGGGTGAATGTAATATAATAGAGATGAACTAATGCAAGATACTAGTTTTAAAAATTCTTTATTAAAAACATATTAAAATAAAAGAATACATAATCACAACATTTATTGCATATTCTTAAGTGGCAATGGGTATAAAACAACAACCCTCATCGTGTGTACACTTGAATATTTAAAAAAACTGTAAGACTTTTTATCCTTTCATTCAATGTATCTTATTACATATATCAGTGCGCTCATAATTTAAAAATACATGATAGAACGTATTTCGATAAGAACAATTTTAAATTTGTGATTAAAAATGATAAACATAATTATCACATTTTTCTACAATGAATGCTTTTTCAAACAGTGATTTTTCCAGAATTCTTAAATAATCCTGATGGTTCCAATCTCATATGAATTCCATATATTATATATATGTTCAAATGTATTAAGAGTATAAAATAATAAATAATTAGCTCCGTTTTAATACAGAAAACAAAAAGGATAACAAAATAACAAATTACTAAAAAATGAAGACATAGTCTATAATTTAGTTAAAAAAATCATTTAGTATACAGATTTATTGAATTTTATAGAGAAAAAACTCATAAATCTTTACACTTGTTCAATGTTTTATGTTTTTTTTTATGTTTAATGTTTTATTACTCATTTTTTATGAAACCAACATATGATAAATAAATATTTTTTCACAACTAATAGAAAAACATCCAAAATGAGTAAATAAATAATCAACAGATACATCATATACATTCAGTTCATTATACTTTGCAAGAAAGTAATTATGTTTGAGAAAAATTAATAAAACACATTATCAGACATAACGAAAAATATGAAAAATTCTTGGCAAAAGATGCATCAAGGATACTCTGTAAATCTCTCTTTGAATTTCGGTTTTTCAAGCAATATGAACAAATAGAATGACATTCTGTAATTTGCTTGCAGATGTATTTCCAGAAAAATTATTCAAAAGGCTTATGATTCAGACTCATTGGCTCTAGTGTAATTTCATCATCGACATTTATTTCATATTCACTGTTGACAGCATATCGCTCTTTGGCAACCTTCACAAGCTCATTGATGAGAGGAAATTTTTCTTTATCTACTTGATGAAATTCAATAACATGAATCTGTAAATCTGTCCATTCATTGAAACCAATTATACAGAGAGGGCAATTTAGAGCGGAGAGGTATTTAGAGTGTTGCAAAACATGAAGTCTTAAAATATTTTTTTCTTCACTTTTAAAACAACAAAATGGACAAGTAAAAATGTCTTTGTTGTTTTCTTTGATTCGTCCAATCAGGATATGCGCTAAGAGAGATCGTTTCAAATCGTCATAAGCATTTTCTTTTTTGTTTTCTTCTTCATTACATCCGTCAAGTTTATTTGAGCCAGCATTCTTGTTTAATTCTATAACAAAAAATAATAAATCAATAAAATGAGAAAAAAAAAAAGAAAAAGCATTTTCAGATTTAAGTTATTCAAAATAGTTATGTATGTTGAAGCATACTATATAATTATCGTGAAGGAGGAATATGGGCTTTTATATTTATTCTAAATGCTTTTATATCTCAAACCCTTCTGATAAATAATCTGTTTTTTAAATTAATAGAGAAGAACAGTATTTAGTACGGAATAAATAATAAAAATTCTCAGTTACGCTTAATTCACATTTGATATTCAACAGTTATTAATTTTCTGAGATTGATGGAAAAGTAAAAATGTCTTTAATTTTTTACATAAATTTAAACTAATAACTATATTTCTTATATTCAAAAAGAAAAAATTTCTCTATAGTTGAAATGTTTGGACATAGCATGAATTTCAACATCGTATTACACTAACATGTTTTCTTAAGGGTAAAATTTTATAAAACTATTCAAATTATTCACAAAAATGCAGGCTCATAATTTTTAAAAATAGATACTCTTTCGCTCTCTTTTTTTTTTTATTTAAAATCTATATTTCAAATGCTTAAAGTTAAGAAAATAAAAATATTTATTGGGTTTATATTTTTATTGCAAATTATAAGATTTAAATCTTTCCTCTAATTCATGTACTCGAATAATGCTGTTATTGTTATTACTTTTATATTAATTTTTTTTTGGTTAATGATTTCAAAAAGATTTTATTTTATAAATTGTCATAAAATTATGAAAAAGCAATATTTTCAAAAAATCTTTTCTATGTTTCATGAATAATCGTGTGCTACTATCAATTTCGTGCTAGTGATTTAGAAACTATTTTCGCAAATTTTATTTTAAAAGAGTGAGAAAATGTAACTTATTTTTGATAACCTTAAAATGTAGTTAACTTAAACTTAAAAAAAAAACTTAAAATGTAGCAACTCTTCTTTCTTTCTGATTTATTTTGATAATGACATATCAAAATAACTATGTCATTATTTGATTACATTCGAATTAATTTTAAATGATTAAAATTCTCCAACATTTAAAAGATTGTAACTGTTGATATATTCGCGCTTTTAATGCTTTAGTAGTTTTATTAAAGAAATTATAAAATTTGAGATAAAACCCTAAAATTTTTTATCGAAGTAAAAATTGCAAAAGTAAGAAAAAATTAACAACATATGGACAATAACTTGGAAAATATAACATTTTAATTACGAAATCTAAATGTTAATTTATGTAATTCGTAGTCAAATTTTTTAATTATACAAAATTATCGGAAAAGTTCAAATAAATTTAATGATAGCAAAATATGAAAAATTAGATAGAAAAAATATTATATGAAAAAAATATATATTTATAAAAATCAAGAATAGAAAGGTTATTTTTTATTCTTTCAAGCAAACTCACATTCTGAATATAAGACACACACATTATATATATATATATATATATATATATATATATGTGTGTGTGTGTGTGTGTGTGTGTGTGTGTGTATAAATATCCAGAAAGAGATACAAAAATAGAAAGATAATAAATTATTTAAATAAGATTAAAAACTAACCTTCATCGGGATCAACTTTTGAATTATCAGTAATTGCTTTACAATGATTTGAGATTTTTGTGAAAAGTTTCTCAGTGAAATCTTGTTTACTTTCCATGTAAGTTGTCAGAATGTTTGATATTATATGTTCTTCAGATTTTAAATGTTTGAAAAAGTCTCTTTTAGTTGGGAATGAGGCATTGCACGTTTTACAAAAGTATATTCCATTTTTATCTATAGTATATTCAGTCTGTTCAAATTTAAGAAAATCTTTTTGCTTACATTGGTGCACGGGATCTGTCATATGATCAGGCAACTCTTCTTTATAATGCATGACAACAGAGCATGCATTACAACGAACTTCCTGAAATGTATGATTTCTCAAGTATTTAATTTTTTGTTCATTTTTAATGCCCCCTTCTAGGATATGATTTGCATTATTCAACTTCTGTAAATGACTTTCATCCACATAATGATGCATGATATTTTCTGATTGTTTCAAATTGTATCCACACAATCTACATTCAATTGGAGTACATAATTGCTTGATTTTTCTATTAATATAATTACTTCTATCTATCTCAAAGTGAGATGTCATCTCTTCGAATGAATTCGTAGAAAATACTTTACAAACCATACACTGATATACTCTCCATGATCTGGTTTCAACCTCATCCAATGGAGTTTCCGGCTTCCTTGTTGATGATGCTATTGATCTAGGAAAGTTAATCGAATCTGATGAAGGTGATTCACTAGCAGTCGATCTCGTGTAAGTGGATGAGAGGGGAAATTTAATTACCAATGTCAATTTTTGACGCAAATCTTCAGCAACTTGTGCAGATTCCAGAGGATTTTTGAAAATAGGATGAGAGCGCACTTGCTGTAGTGCTACCACTTGGAGAGCATGCTTTTTATTTAGTTTTAAGTAATTAGCATAAATGTGATTGTTGGAAGAAAAATGTTCCCTAAAATCTTTCTCTTTATCAGTTTTGAAATCACATATATCACAAATGAAACTGGATTTTGAAGACGAAAGGTCACTTTTAATTCTTTTCCTTTGCAATTCATCACCGAATTCCGCTTTGCATTTAACAGAGTTATGTTTATCTTTGGGCGTTATTTCTTTGGAAGATTCTACGTTTTTGTAATGGTGATTGAATTCATCGTGTAAATATTCGTCGCCATTAATTATTACAAGGCTTTTTAACTGTTCATTTTGCAATTTATTTTCGTTAGAAAATTTTATTGATTTAGCCGTGATATTTTGAGCACATGAGGGAATCAAAGTGTTTTCATTAGATCTATTTTCACCTGACAATTGTAAAATATTTCGTTCAGTTTCTCCTTCGTTATCTTGACCTGTGTGAGAGATATTTCGTGTTTCCCTGATTGTTGAATCAGAAGAACTATAAGTACAAACTGAAGTTTCTTTATTAAAGTCATTTTCAGTTCTGGTAGGCAAGTTATTAATGTCTTCTCTAGACTTTTTTATCGACATATTATCTTCAGTCAAATTTGATTTAGTCTGAAATCCAGTGACTATAAAATTCGATTCTAGTGTAGTCAATGGACTTTCCCTATTTATTTGCTCATAAAGAGAGCTTCTCGAGTTTGTTGGAATCATACTACTTATATGTTTATCTAACCTCTCAGAACTATAATGGTCTGGCAGAAAGTTATCACCATTAATTACTTCTGTGTTTCTTAACTGCCCATCTTGTAGTTCATTAATGTAGTTCAGCTTTGGTGTTGCAGAAGTTCTAACATTCTGATCACAAGAAGTTAAAGAATTTACTTTTAAAATGCTTTTAGTGGGTGATTTTGAAGTATTTCTGTCAACTTTAGGTTTGATAGTGGAATTAACACAATTTTTTCTTATCCGAGGATAATTCGCTATTACATCGATTTCTGAATACATTAATTTTAAAGAAGAAATCGGATCTAATATAGGTTGTTGTTCTAATATTGGATATATATTTTCACGTATTGATAATGAGTTATCAATATTTTCATGTAATTCTTTGGCAAACACATTATTCTTGGAAAATTGTTTTTGTGGATTAGTTATAAACCCAGTAGTTGCAAAATTCGTAGTGCCTTGTTCATAAGAAATCCTTCTCGAATATAATGGACTGTTTCTATTAATTGAAATCCCATTATCAGAATGATTGCTTTTTAATCCCTTAGAAGTTTGTGCTTTAGGTGAGGAATCATCCATATTATTAAATTCTATCAATTTCTCTAGCTGTTTCATTGTGGAAAGAGGCATATTGTTATTAGAGTAGTCTTCCAAAACCGCAGGAGAAAAATTTTCTGACTTCGGATGATTATCCGATTTTTTTTCACTTGAGGAGGCCACAGACAAATCTATGGCTGAAGCACATTCCATTAATGGGTACCCATGGGTACGTAGAAAGTTAAGATACTGACATTCATGTTCAAAAACAAAGGATCTTATGGGACATAATGTTTGCCATTGAGCCCAAGAAATGGGATAATGATTTAAATTGCTCTGTCTCAAAACTGAATGAGATGGAGCCGCTGAGCTATAATTTTGTGTATGTCTTTCCATCAGAATAACTGATATTGCATTGAAGGATACGTAGCAGCTTCTAATGTAGATGAATCTAAAAATATAGTAGAAAGTGCAAATTAGTATTTATCAAATCATATATATTTCAGTAAAATTTAAAATTAGATTGGATATAAGAAAATTCACATGCATGCATAAGATAAGCTTAGAACACACACTAAATATATGCTTAAATTAAAACTAAGAGGAACATCTAGGGAATTAGAAAATTTTCAACACTTAAAATTGTCCCTTAATTTAGTATGTATTCTTGCTTTATTTTATTACTGACGTATCAGGTAAAAAAAAGATTCAAAGGAACTCCTCTACCCACACATTCCTATTCTATATCCTTAGAAATCCCAACCTCTATACCTATTTAGTTATTTAAAAATTTTCAATAGTACATAAATTACCGTCAAAAGTTTTAAAATATGAAACACATTATCTTACACATATTATAAGCAGATATATTGAACATTGCAAGCTGATTAAATTCGTTCAAAAAATGCCTGCCAAATGAACAACATGGAAAGAATTTTTCTTTCTTATCTGTTATTTTTTATTTATCTGTTTTATCTGTTATTTTCTCATAAGAAATGCATAATTAAGGAAAAAATCTGAGAATTGCATTTATATTTATATTATGTATACATTTAAATAATGACTGTTTTCTATAACTACTATATTTTTATCATTTTTCTTCTGTAGTAATATGCCACCAATTTTTTAAAAAAGTATATATACTTTTCGTTTTATTTTTTTATTACAATTCTTAAATGATATTTATTATTTTTGTAATTTTTTAAACCTTTTATGATGTTAAAAAAATGTCTTCTTTCAGGACAATTACAAAATGCAACCCCTAAAGTTATTTTCTGTACAACACTTGTATTTCCATAAGAAAATAAGAGCATTTACTTGCCTTACATTATACTTGAAGACTAACTCTTAGACAAGTATCAGATAAATTAGTCTTCAAAAATACTTTTTTATAGTAAAAAGAAAAGAAAAAATGTATTTTAACATAGTTAGAAACTTTGTATCCACTGGTAAAATAAAATCCGATGAACAGAATTAAATTATTGATATTTTATACAATTAAAGATAAACTACAAAAATGAAAGCTATGTGTGATCTTAATAGTTTGATGAAAATGACCCAAGTATTCCACAGTCCAAATTTGCATAGCTTGCACTTTATATAATAATTTTGATTTAAAATAACTCAGATAAATAACTTGATTTCGTATAACATTCTTAATGCAAAAGAGCTCACTAAATCATGAAGCTTTAACACAGACAATATATATATATCTATAAAATGTGTGGCCACACACACACACATATTTGCATTGCAGCATCAGGAGAAAAATGTTCCATCCAGTACTATAAAGCAGCTGTATATGTAGGGTGCATGTCCCACTTTCCAACGTTGAAAGTATGATGAGAGATTATGTGCAACTGAGACATTTAACTATATATTTTTAATACCTCCGAAAAGTTTGACTTGAAACAAATCTAAAATCTTTCTTAGTTCAGATGTTTAAATGTTTTTCAGTCGATTAAAAATGATTTTTTTTAAAAATAATAAAATTAATTGGATTCACATTTGGGAAATCTCATATATTTTTTCATTTTGAATTATTGAATTCATTCTTACTTCATGGAATAACAGTTCAAAAAGTTTAAATATAAACAAAATAAATAAAAATTGTTTAAAAACTCCAATTTTTTTTTTATCAGAATAGAAAGTGATTAGATTCAAAACCAAATCTTTCTGAAAAATAACTCTTTAAAACTTATTAATTATTTTTGTTTTAAATTTGGTTACTAAAAACATAAAAATTGATTAACAAGAAAAAAAACTTTATAGATTATATAACATTCTTTCAGCATTTTAATACTGCTTAAATGACTACATTTATTCACACTAATAAAAATAATTCTGTTAATTAAAAGAGGAAGTACGGTTGTGGGCAAAATGATAGATTGTCTGTAACGTTATTGTACTACAGACAATCAATCTCAATGTAGTAATCTGAATGCTAGCATAGCGAATTACTGGACACCTGCTTACGCTGATTCATTGCTGAATCAGCCGTAAAAGTATCGATACAAAATGACGGGTGCATGCACACCAACATTTAAAGTTTTAAAGTAGTGCGGTTTTCTTAAATCTTCTTATCTAAATCGATGTTCACGAAACATCCATTTACAGTAAAATTTTGTTTGGATAGGAAGCAAATTTTGTTACATTTCGGCGTTAAGAAATATATACTATAGTAAATGCAAACAATTTGAAAAATCATGGTTAACTTTTATCTATTCATGTTAAATATTTTCAACAAAATGAAACTGAAGAATTTATATGGCATCTATGCCGATCAACTGCTATCAAAAAATCCGTTATTTATCTTTAGTAACCTAAATCAATTATTTGATTACAAACAAGCTAAACTGGAATACATGAAAATGGATTTTAAAATGAAAGGAATCCACTAACATATACTATAACTCTTATGGTCGATATAACCGATCATGCAACAGAAACTATAAATATATTATTTTGTATTAACTTGACAATTTATACAATTTTACCGTTCGACCTAAGCTTTTACAATAATAGGAAGAACTAAGATTTTATGTGTCATAAGATTATTTTTTATAAAAATTAGATTGAAAACTAGTGAATATTTTTCTTCTATTTTACTTTTTAAAATACTCTTAAAATGTTGACTTAAACACTAAAAATTACTAAAATTAATTTTTGATATAGCAATATTATATACATTTTTATTAGCATATCAATAAAATACTTTTTTGTTCAATAAATAAAAAACTGAATTTTAATAGATTTTAAATATTAAATAGATATTAAAAGAAATAGAAGGCAAAACATAATTTATTCAAACATAATTGAACACAATGTGTGCATAAATTTTCATAATTACTAAGAAAATTTTAAAATATTTGTACTTTAAATACTTATATAATATTTTTTAATTAATCAACAGTTCATTGATTTAGAAAAAAGATTAAAATATTTCTTAAAAGTTCAAAATTTTATAAAATATAAGAATTTAAAAAAAAAAACTGCAAAGCATAAATTTTTATTTGTACAATAATAATGATATATGCTTTAAATAATTAGAAAATATAAAAGAAATGTAAAATAATTAGAAGACAGGAGGGACTGAGAAAATATTGGAACTTACATAGCTATTACATAGGCTTTAATTTTAAATAAAACACACACACACACAGTTACTATTACTGATCAGTTCTTTTTTCCGCGAATATTATTTTTAAAAATCATTCTTTCATTTTTATTCATAAAATTTTAACGGCTGATATTTTTGACTACATGAATTCTAAGAAAGAAAAGTATTCATTTGCAGATATTGTAGCATAGATATTGCAAATAAACACCAATTCTGAAATTTTTTTTTCCTCTTATACTTTTAACTAGAATATCTGCAGCAAGAGCTAACAGGCACGCGATTCATTGACAAAATACTAATATATTTCCTTCATTGTATTTTCTTTACATACAAAATGAATAAAAAAATCATTTACAATGGAACCAAAAAAGACTACATGAAGTGAAATATTGAATATATAATTTCTTTTACCCCTGAATTTCCATAAGAAATTAAAGTCAATTTAGCTTCAAAACTTGAAACTCGGTATATAACATCAAGTCTATTCAGGTCATGTAGATAAAATAAATTTCCTGAAGATTTGGATTTATTGATGGAGTTAGAAAGTTTTCCCAAAATATAAAATATTTTTTTAATCTTTCTTTCTGTTAAAAATTAGTTTATTTTTTTTTTTGAAAAAAAATTTTTTTGTAACATTGAAAGCTTATTATTTATTTTCATAACCTTCATAGTTTTTTTCCAAGCATACAAATAAAGCTTGCAATTTTTTTTCTATACTACAGTATTATTGTACTCAATGCTATACTTCTTTTTTTTTTTTTTTTAGCCTTATAATAAACGAGACATGTAAGTGAAATTTAAAAATAGAGCTACTAATTTAAGCAAATTTTATTAAATACTATTAAATTAGAAAATCTATTGTAATATAAGTAATAGATGTTAAGAAAAATATTGTAATATAAGTTGCGACGATTTCGAAAAACATACGACAACATACCAACAAATGAAAATATATATTATTTTTTACGTTGTTCTTATTACTCTATTGCTAAATATTTTCACAATTATTTCAAATAAAGTTATATTGCTTTTGAAAACATGAACTGCATAGTAATTATTTTTAAATTTAATGTTTAAAATAAACATTGAATTTAAAAATACATGGTTTGTTGACATTTAAACAGTGTTAATACAGATTCTCAAAAAACAAATTCCTCAAGCCAAATAAATATTTTCGCGAATTATCAACATTTAGACGTTTAATAAACAATATTACCTCTTACTTTTGGCCAATTATCTTTTTAAATATAATACTTTTCAAATGTATTTTCAAATGATGAGAACAGGATATAGAAATCTAAGAAAATTAATAGAACTATTGATTTAAATTAGACATAATTTTAATAAAAAATATGCCTAAAGCTGCAATAAAAGGAGCGTTCTTCGGGGGATAAGGTACCGGGTTTGATCCCGGCAACTTTCAAACAGAGGGAGATGAATATCACTTATCTTCTTTCTGCATGCACATTTGCTAAGGTGAGTGCTAGTGAGTTTTCCGAGTTTTCTACCATGCAACATTTGAATATGGCCATTATCTATAAAAAGCCCTTCCGGAAGACAATTTAAACTGTTCAAAATGCCTTATAACGGATATACAATTGCAATAGAAACAATTTTATTTAACTGTTACAATTTTTTTATACTAATTACTTATGTAATGAATTTTTTATTATAATAATAGATGTGTCCAGAATTTTGTTTGCTCGGCTCCTACCTATTAATTTATTGGGAACTTCAAAGATAGATAAAAGTAATGTATATTAAAATCAAAATATTTGAAAAAAAAACTGAAATTACAAAAATGAAAGATATAAATAATGTAGTATGTTATTCAACGTTTCAATTTGAAAAATTTCTATTTCTTACATGACTAATATTTAATAAAAAAGTATTTTTCCTCTGTTTTCTTTCACCAACCTATTTGAACCATCCCAACAATTATATCATAGTTTAAACTAATCTCTATTTAATTATATTCAACTGACTTATATATTTTAATATATTATTAATACAGATTTCTGATGATACATAACATCTGTTAATTTTAAAATTAATGTTCATTTGTTAGCTCTTTTGCAGAATCTGTCACAGTTTTTAAGTTAATCATTCAAGTGCATTTTGATGATTCCATAAATAATATATGGTCTTTTTTTATTCACCTGATACTTTTACTTAGATTACAAAATCAAGAGAGTATATTTTAGTTACTAATTACACTACTGGCACTTCTTATATTTTGTGGGTGTGACTAACATCATATTTAACCACAATTTAAAATTTTCGATCATCAAATTTTTTTCTTAAGAAATTATTCTTAAAAAGGATTGAAAATTATAGAGTCAATTCATTTTGTCTACTATGATTAGTGGCAATAATTTTGCCTATTTAATTGTAAAAAGAGAACGAATCTGTTCTATATTTAATAAGATCAAAGTAATATTTTATGCAATTTTAAAAGCATAATGTTTTGATGATTCTATGAATTCAAAATTTAACCTTATGAACTAATTCATTTCTACTATTCATTCTCATAAGACTATGAAATAATAATAAAACATCTTAATTTCGGATGCAAGAAAATGAAAAAAATGAGGAGACAATAATAAAAGAATTTTCTGTATTTTACTGTTCTAGAAACTATATATGAACATTTTCAGGCTATAAAATATTGTAATGACCACATTTTTTTTTATCAATTTCATTTTCATTGATATCAAAACAAGTAATAATTTAAGCAAAACTTCCTTTTTCATATCTGCATATTTTGAATTTTTTAAAGCTTACAATTTTTTAGACTTCTCATATCAATGCTTGAAGTAATTCTCGAACATTTTTTTACTAATAAATGAATGTTATAGATAAAAGAAGCTTATATGTAAACTTAAATTAGTATTATATTTCAACCACTAAATTAATTAAAATAATGAGAACAAAAGAAACTGCTACGAATTGGCAGAAACAGTACTATTCACATTTTTATTAAAGCTAAAGTATACTTTCTACATATTATTAAACAATTTTCTAAAGTATTTAGATATTTATGAAAACTACTGAATATTTTTCTTATTTCATCCTGTAAATGATTATTAATTATTCCAAACTGTTATAGAAAAAAAAAATTCTAAAATATTTTCTTTACTGATATGAGTTTAAATATTCATATTATTTCAGAACTAATCGTTATTATTATTTTTTAGCTCAAATAGCTAGACAATTACTCATTTTTTTTTTTTTTTTTTTGGAAGTTAAAATTCATAGAAAAGACTCTATTTGCACAGTGTATTTATTCTTATTTATAAAAGCATGAATAGGCAGATAATAGTTGTGACATTTAGGGTTTTCGATTATTATGCAAAATTCGTTTTTTTAAATTATACTTCTTTAATACAATTATCTATCACCTGTAATTCATTTAATAAAGATTCAGTATGAAAAATACAGCTTAATTTCCATAAAAAAAATTTCTTCAGGTAATGTTTCGAAGGAAGTAAAATTCCAGGAATTGAAATAACATGGATGCGGATGGATTTCGTTTCCAAGTATCATAGCCACTTATACGTTTTTAAAAAAATGATATATTTACTTTAAATAATCATTTATGAGTCAGTAATCATCATACTTTGAATCAAATTGAATTCAAACTGGATTTCAAAATCATAGAAATCGGTAATACATAGGGCAAGATAGCAATTAGTATAATTCTTTCAAGAAATATATTAGATAATTTAAATATTTTCTTTTCTTGCTTGAAGTTTTATATGCATATTTAAAGACCGCTAATCAATTACGCTAAAGAAAAAGCTTTTATATTTTGGGACTAATTTGGCAATATTCAGAATTTGTACGATTTTACCTCCCTCAAACTATTACTTAACTATTAAATTACCCCACTCTATCGTAAAATCTTATATGTTCAGGTCAAAAACACTCAATGTGTGGCCAAACCAGCAACTGCGCATCTTTTTCAGTTGATCAAAATTAATTTCATTATGTTAAAAAGTCTCGTTTAGATTTAATAGATAATAAAAAAAAATATTTTTATTTCCTTTTTTTACGATTTAATTAAAAATGTCAAAAATAAATAAAAGCAATTGACATTGTTTTCGAACGGAAGTCTATTATCTAGGAACAACATTAAAATTTTTTAATGAGTTATTCATTATTTTCAATATTTAGATTAAAATTTCAGGAGTTTCTCCAGGAAATTCAATGTCCAGATAGTTTTACGAAATCTGTTACAATAACGTTATTATGTATACTAAATTTATTTGTTCATATTTTTAAGAAACAGTAATAAATCATAATTTTGTGAAGTTTCTTATTGTTTAATATTATTAGAAATGTTGAAAATTTAACATACTGTGTTTAAAATTTGGATAAAAATAAGTAAGTTACATTCTTTCATCTTACAAAAATATTTGAATATCAAATACCATCCTTTAACTGAGTTTATTATTCCCTGTATTTATAAATTCGAAACATAACATGAAAAATTATTTTCCCACTGCTATATTTTTAAATTAAATAAAAATTTGTAATAAAATTTTGTGTTGGTAAAAATTTGGTAGAAAGCAGTTTATATAGTTGTCCTTACTGTAATAAAAAAATTTCTCTTATAAAGTGATTAACTTATTACATGTATCAAAATTACTTAAAGCCATACACAGCAGAAGAAATTGGTACAGATTACACATATTTGAAAACAAATTTCATTCCAGTTATAAAAAATAAAAATTTTTAGTTATAAATTTTTAATTTTTGAAATTTTTCTAATTTATTACAAAGTGAATAATTATGAATTAGTTGATGTATTACAAATATAAAAAATATTATTTAAAAAGTCAAGTAATTCATTTCCATGAATTGCAAAACTGCAAATATTAAAATTTAGGGTACATAAATTTTAGAATAAGATAAAAAAATAGCTACATTATGAAATTAAAGCATGATATATTAAGTATATATTATTCAATTAAGAATGCATGATTACACTTTAATATATTTTATGAAACTCATAAAGTTTATGGAAAATATTTATAGCAAAGAAAATCTATTTTAAATAATTGGCATTATAGTGATAAAAGATATCTTAAAAGATAATGGTTAAATTTTCATATGAAAAAAAATAAAAATAGGTATTAGGAAAAATAGGTAAATATTAAGCAGTATTTAAAAATAAATTCTATAAAAGCTATGCAAATTAATGTCAATAAATTTATATTTTATAAAATTTTTATAAGCATTTTAATAACTATGCCAATTAAACTGTCATATACATAAAAATGTAATTGAAAAAATAAAAATTATAGATTTCAATAGATTATGAAACTAAAAATGTTAATATATATTTAAACATTTTAATATGAATATTAAGATAAAGCATTGATTGTGTGATGAGTAAAACCGATAATTTTTACCACAAGAAAAATTTGTAATTACAACTGAATACATTTAAATAAACATGATAAACTGATGTAAATATTATTTTTCTTCAGATATTTTATATATAGTATACTCATTTCTAGAAATCATAAACATTTTGCTGATTCTAATACGATCGACATAGGTACATGATAAAAGCAGATTATGAAAAAAATCATTTTATGTGTTTAAAAATATATATAAAAGCTAAAACTAACCTCCTGTAAAATATCTTCCTTAAAACTAACCAATTTAATTTTCCCTGGTGGATTCTTGGACATTGACATTTAATTTACACATCTTGCATTCATCAACCCATGCGTTTACTTTACTTCTCTTAAAACTGAGCTGGAAAGGGAAAAGGGGGGTGACCTTGAGAAAATCTGGTTTGTTAACCCTGGAGGGCCACGTTTCTCTGATTGTCCCCTTTCCTTATCTCCCGTTAGTTATTTTGTGATAACTTCAAATCTATTCTTGAATTACACTTGTGTAAGTTATATCCGATGGAGATTTATAGTGGAGTAAAATTGCAACTGTGAAGATTTTTTTTTTCCATTTTTTTTCTCTTTTCTCAAGAAATTTTGCTAAGAATATCAATGACATAAGCTTTATATATGTATAAAGTTTTGTATAATTAACCAAAAATTTAATCTGTGTAATTAAATGATTTATAAAATATTAAAAGTAAGGAAATTTTGAAGAGTTGAAATTTTTGTAAAACTCTTCAGCAACATGGAAAGATTTTAGAAAACTACTATGATGGCAAGGTAATATTAAATCATTACATATAAATAAATTGGGCTACATCAATTAAAATGTTATTTTCATTTTATTGTATGGGAATAACTGAATATTAAAAATTAGACATTAATAAGCAAAATACGATGTAATTTTATTTTAAGTATTAGAAAAGAATTTTTTTAAATATAAAATATTTGTGCCCCTTTTAGGAAAAAAACTTGGTTCCGATTTTGCAATGCTAATAGAATGAATTGTCTTTTCGAAAAGTCAAGGCTATATATTTTATTTTAAATGTGCATTCGCTGCTGATATGATCCGGCCAAACTTTGAGGTTAGAAATATAAAAATTAAGGAAATAATGAAATTTTATTATAAATAATATATATATGTCATATAATGCTCATATTATATAACTTTATAATTATACTCATATAATATTATTTTTCAAGATTTCCATACAATATTTATTATTAAAATATTCTGTCTCTAATATTGTTTTTTTATTGCATTTTTCCCTCATTTTAAAACCAATATCTTATATCAATATCTCTTGATTTTCTAGGTTCTCTAATTCATAAAATTTGTAGATTCAATTCTTATCTTTCTTTTAATATTTTTCTCATAAATATTGCGAGATACAACTTTAAACGATGTATAGATGCAATATCTCGAAATTTTTTTTTATAAGTTTTCCTTTTACGTTTATAATTGTCTTAAGTTTTTTTTTTTTTTTTTTTTTTTTTTTTTACATGATGTTACTTTTTACCACGTGACCCCTGAAAATCAAATAGTAATTTTCTTTTTATTCCTATTATAGAGAAATTCCTTTTCAGAAATTTTTTTAAAAAAAAATATTGCCATTAGTTATAACATCTTCACACTTTGCCAAATAGCCAAGGAAACATGTATACATTTTTTTCAGTTCGGGTCATAATTTATTCGCTTTTGTGCCTTCAGCAACATGTGTGAGAGGGTGTCTGTCCGACCCCATGCAACCAGCCAGTTTTATTGCTGTGGCAAAAAAAGGGCGATCGTTATCTCCTACTTCCGTTCCTTTATTCCCACAAAAAATTCTTGGATTCAGAAGTCAGCCCCAATGAATAAAGGAAAGCTGAATCTAAATGAGTCATACGTACTCATATGTATCATTTAATGAGTTCACAAAAGATGCTAAATAAAGGAAATACTAACTTAAACTTATTTTTTTAAGTTGTTGAATGTTTTTTTTTCGTGCTTTATTTTTTGACTAAATTCATGCTCACATATATACAGATTTGTATTTATCTTATATTTTAAAATATTTAGCATACAAATAATTTAGACATAATAGCAAACTACTGAAATTTGATATTAATTATAATGTATTTTTAAGTATTGTTCTAACAACATTTGAAATTCCAACAAAGTTAATTTGAAGATATGGAACTTAAGTGATATATTTTTTATTTCGGTATACTAGACAAAATTTAAATGTTTTTATTAATCTTAAATTTCAAATCAAAATAAATATTATTCATTTCATTTATTTGCGTTCATTTTGGTGTCAATATTTTATATAGAACTACTGAGTTTTATTAATTTATATAAAACATTTTTATGCCATATTATACACACAAGGAAATAGCTATCGAACATATATTTCGATAGTGTAAGAATAGAAGCAAAATCATTTTTTTATCATCGATAAGAAAATATCAACACTTTTTTTTTAAGAAAAATCACCCAGAACTTATAAAAAAGGTCACTTACATAAAATAGTTTCTTAAAAAAGTCACTTATAACTTCACAAAACATGCTATTTCAATTTTTTGAGAAATTGATGCTATCGTAGGTAAGTATATTGGTTTTTAAATTATTAAATTAAAAATATTTCCATATAAGAAATTCAAAAATACATCACCATGGAGCTTCACCATCAAGTGAACAGAAAACACAAATATAATACCCATCTGTCATGGGTTGGAATCGAACTTGATGCTCTTTGTTCTGAAAAACATTCTTCTATTACTGTGTTTTAGTTGGTCAGATATTGATTCTACGTTTCTGCTTTTTATACGTACATCTGCTCGAGTGCTTGAAGATATTCTGAGTTGTCTTTCTTCCAGCATGAAAAAGCAGCCTGCTGTCGATGAAAAGTCCTTGTGAAAGGTCGTGTAAATTATATTTTAAGCTACTGTTACATAGTGTCTCAATGTGGTGGACTTTATCTAATTCGGAGTTCAATGGACAAAATTCTATGAGTTAGCTGCACATTTTTTTTTTATAAGTTAGGTTGCCATTGATTATTGCAACATATTTCCAGCTACTTATTTTAGTTAGCGGGATCTGATAAACATAGTCAGCCAACTACGATTTTTTCAACCAGATCAAGTAGTGAGATTGACACCAAAGTTGTTTCTTCTTCCTAGCACATTTTTTCAGTATTGGAACATTTAAACTAATTTAATTAAAAGGCTTTCCAGCTCCCTAAGGACGACGATATTTGCTAACTCAAGTAATGAACTTATGTTTTTTCGAATGATGAAGTGATTGATTACATTTCTTATTTAGTAGATTCCATGTAGTAAAAACACACTTTGTAAGCTGTAAGCAATTATTGTAACCGATTATCTATTAAGAATGATAAAAATGTTATCATCTATCAAATATGAAATTAATATCATTTTCGAAGTTTTATATACAGTTTACTGCTAGAAAACTAGCTATTTTGCTATTGTATTATGAGCAGTTTGTAATTAAGAGTTGCTATTTTATAACAAAATTTCGATGTAATTCACTTTGCCAAAGTAAAAAATATAATTTATTAAGGATTAAAATCTTTCTATGATAAAATGCTTAAAACATCTAAACACGATGTTTAAACGATGTCATAAAATAATAGCTGAAGTTATCATAGAACGGTTCAGAGAAAAGCTAAAATTTTTAACCTTCTTATCACATCCAGTTTTCTATTTCATTAATATTTTCCTAGTTTTGATTGATTTTGATACCAGGAAAAGAAATTTTGTTTGTAATCAAAAATAAAATAATTTAAGTTCAATGAAAAAAACAACTTCAATGAAATTTTTACTTTCCCACGAGTGGCCCACGCCAGCGAAACACTCGCCACGAGTGTTTCGCTGGCATGGGCCACTCGTGGGAAAGTGAAAATTTCGATTCCTTCACGGTCTCTAGTGACGTCACCCTAACTGATTGATCGATGCGATAAATCATGGAAGTATTTCCCTTCCGTTTACTGATATGTTACTTTTCTTGGGAATGTCACAACAGTTTCAAAATATGTACCCTAACAATCAAAAACGATTTCTACTAGGAAATGACACATCAAAATTTTGTCACATGTGTGAAACACGCAGACATTTTTCTGGAAAGGATATCATCCAATGAAGTTGGAGAGAGCTGAGAAAAACAGTGGCTTACAAGATTTTTCATTATTCAGAAGAATATTACTTTTACTGAACGCTAAAAATATAGATGGTTAAAGCTATAGTAATTCCACGAACAAATTTAACAGACCAGCTGTATGTACTTATTGTAAGCTAGTTACTGTCTAACTTAATTCAAAGATAATTAGGGCATATGCAAATCAATAGGAAGAATAATCCAACAATAAAGAAAAAAAGCTGAAGCTTCATAAATGATTTATTTTTCTAAGATCAACAGTTTGGTTTTTGGTATAACATTGTTGATTTTTAGCATAATATATGCAATGTTATTGGTTTAATATTGTTAGTTTTGTACTGTATTTTAATAATAGGTAAATTTTTATTCATTAATTAATTTAAGAAATACAAATTACTTGCATCATATTTACTTTGTAATAAGATTCATTCTCAGTACTTAAAAATATCTTGATACAGTATAGACTGTGAATTTTTTTATATTATTTCAATATTAATATTTATATGTAAAACCGTATTCATTAATTATGTAATGTAATAGAACTTTGTTAAATACCACTTCAAACTTTGTTTATTTGGAAGGAAAATTCTTCCTGGCAGGGCTAGAGGAAGAAAAGTAAATAGGTGTAAAAATTGTAAAATAAAAAATATTATTGTTACTTATATAAATAATATATATGTTTGCATCTAATTTTGAAATTGATGGAAAATAAAATGAAATCATCTTCCATTTTTTTCTTAGAAACTTACATAAAAAATGCCATATTCTATGTAAATGAATAAATAAAAATGAAGTTTAAAAATATTTTTCAGTATTTTGTCATTTAATTATCAAGTAGTTGAATTACACATACTTTGTATAATATAAAATAATACTAAACGTATAATTACAAAACAATTGAATTGGCGAAAAAAAAAAAGAAGTTGGATATTTAGATTTTGATAACATATTAAGTTTAACATTATTAGGTAGCATAGTTATGCAATAAATTAAACTTTAGAAAGTTAAGAAATGAAACTTTTTTTATTTCATTCAGTAAAGTTTTAACACATATTAATTTTAATTCCAAATAAAATAGCAAGTCCTTAACTTTCCCTTACCTCAGAAGTTCACTATCGAAAATGAATAAAAGATGATAAAATTTAAAAAATTTCGATATTTCAAAAAATTTTTAATAATAATGTATAAAAAATTAATTGAATTGTTTCAAAAAGCTCCTTTTATCATTTTTTTTAGTTTTAAAACATCGAATACACCCATTAATTTAAAAAAAAAAAACAGTTATAAATATGTAAATTTAAATTGCCAAGATAATTTTTGAAAAATTTTCTAATCAAAACTATAGAAGAAAATTAATATTCTTTTCCTTAAACTGTATTTCAAATTTTAAGCGAATAATTTTCATAATTTATTGCTGGAAATTTTACTAGTAGCTGTTTCTTCTATATGTAATGTAGAATATCATATCTTTCACCAGTTTTATTCTGAATACTTTGAAAAAAAATTATGCTTTTTTCTGGATCAGTCACTAGTAATTATTGCAATTAGAAACTAATAATTTAATATTCACCAATGACGCAATAATAGAATTATATATGGGATTGAAATATTTTAAATATGCATTGAAAGAATAACGCAAAGTTGAGCTTTAGATTTGATGACAATTAAAAGCTGACAGTATTCTTATAATTCCAACTTTTACCACTGCCTAAATTTACTCTAAATATTCAAACATAGAAAGAAATCAACAGTAATCAGAGAAATTTTTTTTTATTATTTATAAGTCATCAGTTTTTTATGCATTATTCAGCAGTCACTATTGGTGCTATTTTTGATTTAAATCTCCTTAATTTTTGTGCATTGGAAAAGCTTTGCACATTGTTCTGTAGTTTTGATCTACATCCTACTATAACTAGGAAATGAATTATCAACTACACACGTTTATACTTAAATTCCAGGTAGTAGCCCAGTAATTGTTCCTTGTAAATAACGAAGTCAGTATTAAACTCTTATTCTGTCTCCCCACCTTGCTGAACTCTCTGTCTTTCTTAAGTCTCAACCCAACATTTTTGGGATTAATTTCCTTTTTGAATGTCAATGTTTGTAGTGGTTAGAATCTATTTTAAAATGTAGGTCCGGATTGAATTATCACAAAGTCGCTGTAGATCTATGTACGCTGTAAATGTAATCTATTTTCACTTTTACATGTCGACAATATGTATTTTTACTTTTTATTATAAAGTAATAATTTTTTAATTATTTGATAAAAATAACAATTTGTTTTAAGTAATACTTAAAACAAATTGTTATTTTGATCAATATTATTATTTTTATGTGAATATTAATAATTATTCGTATAAACATATTTATGTAAATACAATATTCTAATGAAAATGAAATCCATTACATATTTTTGTAAAGTTTTATACTCATTAATTATCTCCACTCAACTAGACAACTTATTTAGTTTGTTTATATGGTCCCACGCGTCTATTTATGAGCAAAGTTAAGAGTTACAGAAGTTTTTATTTAATCACAAAGAGTTAACATCGTAAAGATATAGAAACGTGAGTGCATGATATTTCCCCTATGGCTATGTTATGTTTTATGCTGACATAAGAATGTACAATCAGCATATATCTACGTGAATTTATTCATAATTCTTAGAAATAATAAGAAATTTTGCCTTTGGTTGGACATTTTTTCTGATCAGTTATCACAAACCCCAGTAACAATATCACTATGTGTACTGACAAGAATAAATTCAGCATTGATATTTATTCAGAGAACCAAAATCTTTTCAGGGATCTGAAAATGATAACTTCAGTCTCTTAGTCACGGAAGAAAACGAATTGATATAATTTACGATATTTTTTTTTATCGATGGTTTAATATTGATGATTTGATAGACTATAAGCCCTTGTTACAAAACTATTTTGCAGATAAAATGAGGAGACATACTTGGGGAAAAGTCAGTATACCAATTTATTTGTATTCAGGAAGAAATGGTTACTTAATATGTTTCTTTTAATTTTGCTTCCAGTAACTATATTAGTTATATTCAATGTAACTGCATTTCACACTTAATTATATTAGTCAAAGTTTCAAAGTGATTCCATTTTACCTGTGCAATTAAAGTGAAAATAAATACATTTCAGATACTTGCGTTAATTTTAATCTTACTAATTGTATTTTAAATAATTATTTTATTCAGTCATAATAACTTATACTTTCAAAGGAGTGATATTCCATATTATCTGATCTTTAAAAAAGAGAAAATATTAAAATTTCACAGAATTTTTTAATACAATGAACCAGGAATTATTACAAAAACAGTCACTTATGTATTTGAAACCAGTAAGTCTTAAAATAATACTTTATTATGAATATAAAATAAAAATACTTAAAATAATATTTTTTTAGATTTTGAGACCATATTTGTATATTTATGTTATAACGAAATCTAAAAATAGATGCCGACAAATATCTGAAATATATTCTCGTTCCCAAAAACATTGCCGCACAAATCAGAACCTCAATGGACTTGACTCATCTGCAAATAAGTAAAAAATTATAATTCAATTTGATCATTTCAAATTTTATTTATCAAAATATTTTTTGTAGTAAAAATTTTTTACACAAAAATATTAAAAATGTTGTATATTATTTAAATTACGAATTTGCGACGAAGAGATAAAATCTGTAGCATTGCAGCGCATGCGCACATGATGTACAACTGTAGTGCCACCTGTCAGCGATATATAAAGAGCAAAATATTTTGCTATTTTAATACGGCTTTGTCAATAATCTTTGCAAATAATACTGATAATACTTTATTTCCATAAAATAATTTTTTAATTGAAAATTCTTTTTTTTTAGGGTGCGATTATTAAATACATTAAGTAAAAGGTAAAAATTAAAAAAGAAATATATCAAACATTGTTGAGAAATATTTGAACTGCATGTTTGATTGAGAAAATTCATGTGGCATTTATATTAGTTTTGGGATTATTTTGTTGTAATGACTGAAAATTCAATATAATTTATAATTAAATATAATATAAATAAATAAAATTGTAAATAATTTATTGAGAAACATGAACTTTAAGTAGCATAAGGGTTGGAAAAATGAAATATTAATAAAATTAAGCCCTTCTGGATGTAATAAAAAAATAAGGGGGAAAAAAGAAAGAATACAGAAATTCTTCACTTATAGTAATCACAGAATGGTACATGATAAAGGAAGGAAAATATTTTCTTTAAAATTGTTCATACAAGCAGGTTACAATAGCAGTCTGGCTGCCATGTGGAAGGGAGGTATTTACCGAAAATGTAAATGATTGAAAGGTATAAATATTTCTACCTTACAACCATCTCCACAATTACTTTATTTGGTTCCTCCTTATTTGATTTCCGTTTCTGCCTCATCCTAATTTGTTTGATTTAAGGTTTCCTGTTGTCATCAATCAATTTTAGCATCATAATGGACAGATATGAGAATATTTTTCTGAATTTTCATAGGGGAAGATTATTTTTAAAGAGGTGAAAACATTTCAATTGGATATTTTCTGTAATTTCTTACAATTTTTTTAAGGCTGTAAAATATGGAATGCATTTGGCTTTAAATTCTTTTCGAATAGGTAAAACTTGTATGTAATTTTCATATGAATAGTGGGAATTTGACAACCACCCTGAGTCAGGTAATTATTTAATTACTTTATTGTCGAAGTGTTATTTTTATCTAGATATAGTCATGCAGCGTTCGACAATCTAGCTTCCCTATTTCACATATTGCAATAACGCAAAAAATATTAAAGATTTTTTATTTATTTTTGTATGGAAAGCTACATATTTATAGTTTTGGTTACCAACGTTTTAAATACTATATCGGGCAAATGACGCCAACCATTTTGGATGAACTGAATTTTGCTGTTTCTCCCCACTCTCTCCCGCATATTGGTTGGCTGTAACTTCTTAAATGTTTCATTTCAGATCTTTTAATGTTTGGGGGGGATATATTAAATCACTCCACAAAAAGAAATCACATGGGACTAAATCTGGCGAATGCGCAGGACACTCTGAATCGCCTCTCATTGCTCGTCAAAGTCATCGATGCCTCTGTTTTTCTGTTCTGCTGAAATCATACTTTTCTTAAATGCAATTCTTCAAATCTGCAAATGACTGCAATCTGTTCATTTTCCTCGGAAATAAACGCTTTTTTCTTTTGGGCAGAACCAGTTTCCCTGAACAGTGTCACCAATAAAAGAATAGATTTCCGGTCCTGTATAGGTCTCAAAGGCCCAATATTGTTGGAATGCGCGATGGGGGCAAATAATCAAGCAACAGTTTGAAAAATAGGCTTCCACTGCAGTTCATTACTCGAAAGCATAATGGTGTCCACCATATCATATAACTTTATAAACTTCTTTCTCAAATGAAACAATGCTTACTTAAATTATTGTAGTTCGAAATAAGAAAGCTAGCTAGTCGCACCCTGTAATTATACAATCATTTGATTTATATTATTAAAAATATATTGAAAATTTATTTAGGTTTAAATGCTGCTGTTTGATTTTATGTCTCAAAGTGAAAAATTTGCTTTCTATGTCCAATTGTCACTAAAACAATTTCATAGCAATTATATAATATTCGAAAACATTTATATCAAACATATGACATTAAACATATATATTACATATGTTATTGAAAAAAGCTGAAACATAAAAATCTTTAGATACTGATCATAAATAAATATTAAATTAATTATCTAAATTTCATAATATGATTGTGAATTTTGCAAAACAAATTAGTTTTTTCCCCCCCCCCATTTTTATTATTTAGTGTAACGAATTATTATTAAGATAGTGTTGATGTTTTTTATATAAGAAATTGAATGGGAATATTTTTACATATTATTCATCATTCATTAAAAGATGTAAAATTTTGAATTTTACACTATTTTTCGTCCTAATACTGCTCTTATTTTCCAAGTGTTTTACTCTAGTTTGAGTTAATAAGGACATTATATAATTATCTGTTTTTCACAATTAAGTAATCACTTTTAGCGATGCCACGATTTAAAGAGAATTATTTGAAACAACTTATCTTTATTTTTCCTTTGAACAATTTTTGAAAGTATAGCTGAAATGGATTCATTCAATGCCATGCTGAAAGTGGATAATAAATATAAATCTATATATAGCAAAGTTAACATTTTTCACAAGCTACTATGTTCGTTAATTTTGCTATATTATTAACGTTATTGCTAAACATTCAATTTTTGCGTTTTTTTGTCGTTGAAATAATATTTTGTTAAAATAAATTTACTAATAAAATTGTGTTTTCTATTTTTAAATTGTCTTAATATTTTGAAGAGGCATTAAGAAACCAATATAAGAAGATAAATTCGTAAATTCTAAGGAATGATGTCAGAAGAAGAAATAGATGTAGTTATAAATTCCAGGTATTTTTTTTTTAACTTAAACAGATGTTTTAATTTTTATGATCAAATCCTCTAGTTTTTTTTTAGGAAACTAGCAATACCCATTCTGAGTTCTGAACAGATCTATTTCTTTCTCCTTCAGAAAAATTAAAATTTATGTGTTTCCCCATTCAAAAATATATCGGGATAAATCAAATATACTTTTCTTGTAATTAGTTAGTACTCATTCGATAGATTTTAAAAAAATTACTTTTTGTACCAATTACATCTTTAATTACTTTTTGTATGTTCATGTAGGTGCTGCCATCTATCGAACCAAAGCACAATGAAAAAGCTCATTAAATGATCAAAAATTATAAATAAAATTTTTTTTAGATATTTTAAACATTTTATAATAAAATTAATTAATATTTTTAATATTAATTTAAATATCTTCTCTTTATAGATATCTATTAAGTCAAATATTAAATAATAAGTGCTTATGTGATAATCTATTGAAGAGTAATTTGTTTTAATAATTCTAATCTATTGTACGTAATTGTCACTATATATTATTGTCAGAATTACATTGTTAAATACTATCTATCCGGTGGTATAGTGAAGAAGAGCCAAGATTTCTACCATGCTCAAGGTGCTTCATTTAGAGGGTCATTAGATAGTAGCTAAAACAAAAATTTCTTGAAAATTCAATTTTATTTTGATTGAAATATCAATTTTATTCGTGGAAATATATTTTAAATTTAATAATTACTGTCATTTTGAGCAGCTTGTTATAAACTAAAGTCACTTTCTACTCTTATATTCTACATTAAAAAGTTTCATAATTTGTGGGTTGATTGTGTTTTTTTATAATTATGTTTCTGATTACAATATTTTTTAAAATTTTATATTTTACTCACGATTTGGGGTGAAATATCATTATTTTGCACTATAAATCATATACATGTGTAAATGACGAAAATATTTTAACTATTTTTCTGAAAAAAGTTCTGAAATATACTATTTTTAGTTTCCTTTCAATGTATTCGAGTTATTTTTCATTTTAGTTTTTAAGTTATTTTCCAAATAATTCGGTTGATAATCACATCTCTTGATTTATGGGTGAATAATTCAAGGAGATTCCGAAAAGGAAGCTCATGATGTATTATTAACTTAGTGAACGCAACAAGATTCATCATGGTTTTTATGGGTCTTGTAAAAATATTTTTTACAGGTTGTCTAAATCAAGTTACATAACTATAAAAAAAATTGTAATATTGATCAGCAAATAAATCTTTCCTACTCAAAATAAAAATTATGATATCTAATTAATATTGCATCATCTAACAAATACGTTATTAAAAACTCACCGAATTTTATTATTTAGAAATTAAAATTAAAAAATATTTTATAGAAATTTTGATGTTCTGAAGTATTTTTAGAAGTGATATTTATTTTCTTATAAGGACTTAATTATTTTATTTAGCAAGCATATTTTATATTTTCTTTTATAAATAAAAAATGTGAAATTTTAATATCATTTTAACTAAATTAAATTAATAAAAAATCCCTAAAAAGGAAATTTTTAGGTGAGGGATTGATTAAATAAATAGACTAATAAAAATGAGATTGTAATAAGAAAAACTTAAAATATAATTAAAACGCAAAGTACACACGATTTTTTTCCTTCGAAGTGCTTACATTTTGCATCGTTAATATTCAGTATAAAAGGTCAAAAACCAACAAAAAATTTCCTTCTTTTTATTACAATCTTTGTTATAGCCGCTTAGTCTAGTGTCAAACCTACCCTTTATCTTTATTTATATTTTCTCCAAAATTTTTAACAAACTCTTAACCCTAAATTACTTTTAGAACGCTTGGAAAATTGCGTGCATCTCACCCATCTTCAAGGGTGGAGGAAAAAAACCCCGAGAACCAAGCTCTTATCGACCCATCAGTCTTCTTTCCACCATATCGAAATTATTTGAGTACTGCTTAAAAAGCCGTATGGAAAAATTCCTTAACGATTATAAAATAATTAATGATGATCAGTTTGGCTTTCGCCCAAAGCACGCGACGACACATCAACTGCTAAGGGCGGTGGAAAAGATTTCTGGTGGTATACAAGTTAACCAAGCAACGGCTGCACTCTTTCTGGATGTAGCCACTGCTTTCGATAAGGTTTGGTTCGAGGGATTATTGTATAAACTCATTGTCCTAAAATTCCCAGCACATTTAATCCATTTAATAAATTCTTACCTCAAAAACAGATACTAACAAAAACAAAAACTAACTAACAAAGATCAAAAACAGATAAATAAAATAAAAATAAATTCTGAATTTTCTCAACCATACAAAATTAATAGTGGAGTCCCGCAGGGTTCCATCCTCGGACCCCAATTATTTATCATATATTTAACGGATATGCCTAAAAATAATAGTATTGAAAGATTTATATTCGCAGATGACACGGCCATTATGGCCACCGGTCCAGATAATAACTCAGCGGCCGAACAAATTAGGAACTTTATACCTTCACTTGAACTATGGTTGAATAATTGGAAAGTCAAAATTAACACGGATAAATGCATTGCTATTCTTTTTGGGAATAAAAGGAAAAAAACACACGAATTAACGCTTTTCAATAAAATAGTTAAATGGGAAAATAAGGTGAAATACCTTGGAGTCATACTAGACAGAAGGCTGACGTGGATTCCTCACATTGAGGAAATTCTAAAGAAAGAGAAACAGATCCAAGCGGTACTGTACCCCCTAATAAATAGAAAATCTGTACTCAGTACAGATAACAAACTATTGATATATAAATCCTTAATGTGACCTATTGCAACGTATGCCTCACCTGTGTGGAGATACGCAGCACATAGGTACATTGTAAGGTTACAACAATTTGAAAACAAAATGGTAAGAATGTTGACGAATGCCCCAATGTACTTTAGGAACGAGAAGATATTTGAAGAATTTAAAATTGTAACAATCACAGACCTGATTAAAAACCTGGCAAATAAATTCTTCTCCAACCTCACGAGCATCCAAAACCCACTAATAAACATACAACCCATCTACGATCACAATGACCCAACAAACAGGAGGCGCCCGCAGGCGATTTTAAGGGATTGAAATCAAATTAACTACATTAAATAAATAAATAAATTTTCCACTCTAACTAATAATCAGTGCAATCTGGATAAGTGTTCGCACTTGCCTAGCAAATTTTATAATTTTATGTATATAAATCATTGTAAATAGTTTAATTAATTCATATAATAATCTGGTGTAAACTGTAACTACTAATTAATCAAGAAAATGTTAAAGAATGGAAATGTTATAAAGCAAGAAATTGCTAAAATAAGGTATATTATAAAATATATTAATGTATTGTAAAGAATGTAATTATATAATCAAGGCATGTTAAAAAGCATTTATTGTGAATAAGCTAACTATATAATCAAGAAACTAAGGAATTGCTTCATGCAATTATTGTAAATAATGAAACTATGTAACTATATAATTCAAAGAAATGTTAAAATTGTTAATAAGAAACTACTGTAAATAATGGAACTATCTGTTAAACGATAATGCAATTGTGACACGAAAATTATGAAACTGTGTTATGAAATCAAAATATGTAACTAAGCTCTGACACCTTGTCAGATTATGTAAACTTTTGGAAAAAGCAAATAAAGCAATGCCTCTTGCGAGTGCCAGGCCGAAGATACCATGGTTGGAGGTACCAGTCCCCCTCCCCTTAAATTAGAATCCCATTAAATAAAAATTGAAACTTAAATTAACATAAAACTTTAAACTTAAATTATAACTTTAAATTATTCCCCAAAACATCATTATTATGACAAACAAGCTCGCTCCTTTAAGGAATAATATCGATTGAAGATACGTGGCATTAGCCGCAGGAGCTTCGCCCCCATAAGGCAAACCCTCGTCCCTTAGTCTAGTGTCGCTTTATACTCGTGAGAAAATTTCCGTTGAAACATGTTTCACATAAGCGGTCCCCTTTGACCACGACATTTGTCCAACGCCAGACTGACCTCCTGCACAGCAATTTCCAGAAGAGAGAACTGTCTTCGCGGAATCGAAATGTGATACAACGGTGGGAACCGAAAAGTAATTACCTCAAAATTCTGGGAAAATGCATAATTTCCTTTTTCTTCTTACAGTTTATAGGGTTAGATTTAGATTATCATTATTCTCCAAATATTGCTACTTTAACTATTACAGAATTTTGTTTTTATCAAATACTATTACGTTAAAAACTATGGACTTCGATGGAAAATTTTGATTTTTGACTAACGAATTGCTGATTATTTAAATTTTTTTTTTACTTGAAATAAAATTATTTGAAATTTATGCGTTTTTGAAAATAATTTTTATTTGACTTATACAATTTTGTTGCCTCTAAATTAACACTTTATGTATAAAAATTTTTAAATGTTAAAAGATCAAGTGTATTAAATATTTTATACGTTTGAGTAATTACGTTATACGCTCAAAAAATGTTTCTTGATAATTATTTTTAACGAGTTATTTCAATTTAAATAATAAAAGCACAGTTCAACTTAAAAGAAATCATTTTAGATATCAAAAATAATTATTTTCCATTGTAATATATATATATATATATAACTACTGCATCAAACAATCAATATATTCAAAATAATTGAAAATAAATTTAAAAAAAAGGTTATTTCAAGAAAAGAAATATATTTCTAATCGTAAAAAATAGTTTTATTTTGCATTAAAAATAAGTAGAAAATTTTAATTGGTAAAAAAACCGACTGAGAAAATTTGTCATTTGAATTGAAGATATGAATGTTAAATTTTCCTTTTATTTTATGCACCTGTAATTCATGATTTGGTTTGTTTGTGTCTCAACAGTCATTTTTGGCAGATGAGGGCTAATTAGACAGGGACCTCAATTTAAAGTCTGATTCCTGCTGATAATTTGAATCAATTTTGATAAAACTAATACTATAAATTTACCTGTTTGGCTGAGAATATTTATGATTTTATTAAATATATGTCAGGTAATTTTATTTCAAAGAACATAAATCTTAAACTCCAATGAAGCTTTTAACCTTCATTGTCTCGGATAGTAATATTTTTCCAAATATGAAAGAGGTACTTCAAATAATCCATACTATTTCAACATCAACTGTTGTGAACATTCATTAAATTAAATTTAACTCTGACATATGTACAATCAACAATGGGATAAGATTGCTTAATTGACTTGGCATTTTTTAAATATAGAACGAGAATAACGTGAAGTGATTAACACTGATGAAGTAATTTCTTAATTGGAATAGCAAGGAAATTATATGCAATATCATTACTATAAGATTTTCATATACTATCAGATATATATATATATAAGGTAAATAATTTATTTTTAACTATTTCTAAATTACTCTAAGTACGATAATTCCATTGACACACTTAAAAATATCTATATAGTTTAGGTTACTTCAAAATAGGCACTTTTTTCTATTATTATTTGCATTATTTTCTTATTATAAGTTTATTTTGTATATTATATGTATATTGTTTTGGACAAGCGCTAAAATAAGTGAAGTAACCGGGCACCAGTTACACAAGCTATGCGGCTGTATCTATCAACAAATATCAGTACATCCATACAAGCTAGTCAAGCTACTTACGAGGAAGTACGATACAGTATTCAGGACCTATTACATGAAGAAAGAGAAGCAATATTGCTATCTTAAATGAGCAAACATTTAAAATAACAATGCAATTTCTCTTTTAAATGTCCTAGTTTTGGGATCTCAAAAAAAGTGTCATTGTCCCGCACACAACACACAAATGTTTATTGAGCGTCATTTGGATGATTCTCCGTGGTCCACTAGACATCCCCTAGACGTCCATAAAATATCCAGTAAACCATCCACTGACTAACCAGAAGATGTCCATTGGTCTAATAGATGTCCACCGATAGCCACTACTGGATGTCTTATGCATATGACGTCACATTGCATTAGATGTCATGTCATGATTCTGACATGGTAGAATGGGCATGAACCTCCAATCATTTACGAAGGACAAAGACATATTGTCCTTCGTAAAACAACTTGTAAACTTCATTATACAAAGAAAGGACAAAGACAGGAAAGAGAAAGTACATCCATGTTTGAACCGAGATTCGATCCCAGGACCTTACCATCCGCAATCAGGCATGCTAACCACTAGAGAAAGTGAGCGGAAAACATTCGTATAAAAGTAAATAATTCATTTATTTCCTACTATTGGAAACTTTCCAATTAATTTTATTTTAATTTCAATTCCTCTTATATTAACAATGATAATAATTTGCCACATAAATTAACTATAATTCTTTTTTAAACTGTGAAACTGTTGAGTATTAGTGCATTTAAAATTATAACAGCTGTTAGCTTACATAAAATCTAAGGAAAGAGAATTTAATAAAAAAAAATCGCTGATAAATATGACCATAAAGTTTGCTACCACCAACTGAAATCAATGAGTGAGCTATTTGTCTACTCAAAGCCAAGTGAAATAAAATACAAGTCACATTGGCAGTTCGACGGTGGATAGAATAATCCTGTGGACATTCTGTCCACAGGATTACCTTTTCAACTGTTGCTGGTGGAGTTGAATAAATTCATTTTGATTAAACACCATTTTCTTTCTCTGTACACGGTGTCTAATTACATATTGATAAACAATCTATTTACTTATGAAGTTCTTATTTTGGGGATGAAGTAGGGAAATATGAGTCAGTTTTCTATGAATTGTTTCTAGCTAAAGTACTTTTAGCTCCACGTAAATAAGTGTCTTTTGCAAGTATGCAAAGTTTCTTAATGGTTTATTACTTATAATTAAACGAATTCTTCACAATCTACAGGTGTTTCTGTTATAAATAAATTTTCAAATTATTTAATTACAACTTTTCAGAAATTTTAGACACATTAATTAAGAACTACAATTCGGCAATATAAAAAGTAAGTTCTATTTTTCAATCTGATCAGTTAAATTCATTTGAATTTATTTATTCAATAAAATTTTCCATTCATACAAATAAAATTTTTTAAATAGGTAAATAATTTTTTAAAAATTGCAGACATATAGTGAGGTGAATTAATCGCGATTTTTATCCAGTTTTAACAGTTTGCTTAAAAAAGCAACTTAAAAATATTAATTTTTAAAATTTTGAGTATTCTTATGATCAGACACTAATGAAACTATCTGAGTAAAATTGATATTATAATATTTAATTTCTCTTCTTATAAGAAACATTATTATTATTTTGAATACAGTTATCTATATAGATTCTTTAGAAAACCATAAAAGCTTACTTAATTTAAACATATTATTTTAATTTGAGAAGTCTAAATTAAAACAAATATCTTCATATTTATAATAAGATTTATAAATGTGATTATTTCATGCTAAAATAATTTTTATAGCTCAATAAAAATTCTTAATAGATTTAAAAATTGTAAACAATTTTTTTTAGAAATTTAAATTCTGTAAATGCATTTTTAATCAATATAATATGAAACAAAACAATGAAGGAAAACGGAATTCACATTCATACAAATACCGTTGTAAAAAAATAAATATGATTTTTAAAAAAAATTCACTGCCCAGAAACATATTATACACAATTAAAATATTTGGAATTATTACTGCAAAATAAAGTCATAAAATTATTAATGCGTATAAAAAAGAAAAATCAACCAACTACTGATAATGCTCACCAGGAGATATTATCAGATACCAAGCATTCAAACGCAAACCTCTATCATGCTCTTTGTGATTATCTTATTCAGATGTAAGACAGTGTTATTTCCGCAGTGAGCTGCCAAGGTTCTTTAATCCTTTAGATGATTTGGAAAAATACCGTGAATAATAATCAGATTTCATGCAATATAAAACGGAATGATCAGAATTTAATAAGCAGAAGGAATCATCGAATGATTTCAATTCTTCACGAAGTAATAAACTAATCATACAATCGGTAAATAAAAGGATTAACTTACTGTCTAAAAAGTTTCTATATATAAAATGTAATAGAAAGTTTAGAAACATTTTTACTGATAAAAATAAGGTAACATGTGTTTAAAGAATCTCAAAATATTAAATATTTTTTTAAAGGAATAAGTGGTTTTAGGCAAATAATTAATGAAAGAAATTTAAAATTTATAGGGATTAAATTATTATACAAAAATGAAAATAATAAAAGAAAAAAGTTATAATTTTTCATTTTTGTAAATAATGTTATTATATAATGGTTTATTTTCCACAGGTTAATTTTTCGAGTGAAGATATTATTGAGAATGTTTCATAAAACAAAAAAGAAATAAACTGGGAACAACATACTTTATCATAAAATTTTACATGCATGTCCGACTGAGTGTGTTCATGGAATACTTCTATTATTTTGTTGAGAGGTTTTAAAATTTAAAGAGTCATTTATTACTAAAATAAATTAATAAATAAGCAAGAAATAGAGCTATAATAATAGTCATTTGACCTATAAAAATCAGTCTTATCATATATAAAGTAATTCATAGTTTCAAATTTAATTGGGGTGTTTTTATTTATTTTATTTTTTTAATTTAATTTTTTTTCGCAATGTTTTTAAAAACTTCAGAATGTATATATTGCCTATAAATGTATAAATAATGCTCAAATTACAAGGTATAATAAAAATTATTCTTGAATAGTATTTTTCGAAATATTATGCTAATATATTTCCTTTCATTTTAACTTTAAAAAATGTATGTTTATTTATATTTAAATATAGTGACAATTTTAAAATTTCACAAAAGGCATAGTGATCAATCATTCAAATCATTTAAAAGGTTATGTCTTATTTAATTTCACGTTTTCTTGTTATAATTATTATTCTTAAAAAGGATTGTGCTGAATTAAATAAATTGCGAAATTTAAATCTTCTAATAATTTTATTTCCGGGTGTTGGCAACAGCTCTTCAGAATTCTTCCATGAATTTAGCAGGTGTACCATGGAATGTTCTACATCACATGGTACTCATGCTGGTATTATTCTGCAAACTACTTATATTCGTGCTTCTTTATATTAAGACATTTATCTGAAAAAACTTGCTTTTTGGAATTTTGTATGTTTTGGAAAGCCACAGAAACTCTAAACTAGTTCAGGGCTGATACTTTGCTAACTCAGAGCAGAACTAGTAAAATGAGTTTTCAGCACAAAAAATTAGTTAAGGAACTGTAAATTATTAGCACAGGATAATTTAAACTGAGATTCATCAGGATGTATTTTTTAGCAACCATTTCTATTTATTTACATTATTTGTCTCAGACTTGTTTTGAACATTCATAATTTTGTTCATTAAAGAAACTGCATTGAAGACTAATCCCAACTATACAGCATATGATTACATCATTTATTTAACTTTAATCTAAAAAGAAACAATAAAAAATTGTGTGTGTAAGAGATACTGAAAAATCAACTCAAAATATTTAACATTTTTCTTTTCGTGCAAATTTACTTTGCATTATTTTTACTTTTTAACTGTATTATTCTTTAATTATAATAGATATGTTTTTAATGTTTGAATTTAATCAGAACTTTCCAATTCATACATTTTAGGGCCATATTTTTAATTCGTAAAAGCTTTTATACTTAATTAAAAGTTGACTGTTAATAAATGGTGTTTAGAAAATAATAATAAAGTAGAATATGAGATTTTTATGACATAAATTCATTCTCAACACAAGACAAAATTGTGCTGTGCATTGCAATTGAAGAATGAAATTTTAAACTTAAGCCCTTTTTCAGGCTTAGAGTAGATCATTAAAGGAAACTCCTAAAAAAGTGATGTCAGAACTAGTATTTTGTTTCTCAAATAACAGCTTTCTCGTCCATATCTTACATTGGAGCAGATTTTTAACGTGCTTGTTAACTTTTCTTAAATTTATATTTTCAGTGTAAGAAACGTTGAAGTAAACAGGTAGGAAAAAGTGCAAATAGCTGACAAAGAAAACAAAAAATAATTAATGAAAATTCATTCTGTTTTTCATACAAAGTTTCTAAAAAGGATATAATTAAAATTCATGTTATTTTTGCAGTTGAAAATTGTTTAATGAATTTAGGTTGCGATTAACTAGTGGAAATGACTTTTCGACTGAGACTAAATGATGAAAATTCGAATGTCCGTTGATTAAAGATATCTTGGTGATAGAACCTATACATCTACATAAAAAAGTATATCATTCATACATGATAGAACCATACGTGGTCTTAGTGTCTCTTGGACGGTAGAGCAAATATTTAAACTAGAGAATGGCAACTCAAAAATCGACCTTGTTACTTTAAAATTGAAGAAAATTTTAGACAAAGTTTATAGGTACATCCTAGCTTGTAATCTAGATAATAGTTCATGGAGCATTTTGTATATTTAAAATAAAGTAAGGGCAAAAATAAAAGTATTAAAAATAAGTGTATGTTGGCACTTTAATACAACGAGAATATTAGAATTCTATTATTGATTTTTTTTGATAATCAATGAAATCTTTGAAAATCAATCAATCTTTGATAATCAATGAAACAGGATAACAACACTGTTTTGTGATTTTTACCCCTTAACCGTCTGGGATTCTGAGAAGAAAGCGCATCATTTTTGCTTCGTGGAGCCAACATAAGCTTTCTCGTCAATGCAAGTATTTTCCCCTTTAGCACTTGTCAAGAATACAAAAGCCTCTAATTCTTGATGGGACGTATTTCCGCTTTACCCTAGACCACCTCACAATAATTACATTTTAAAAACTTCCAGCCAGGAAGTCCATCAATCGCTGTCAGTTGTAAAAACCAAAATGCGATAGCAGTTTACTTTGTGAACGTTCTGCTCGAAAATTTCTACAAGTCTCTATTATAATTTTTTATTACACTAAATATGAATTTTATTTAATAATTTTTAAAATTATTATTCGGAAATTTAATTTATTTCCAAGTAGTTTCTGCATTCAAAATCTGAAATAAAAATATATAATAGCTCTGTCACAATGAATAATATTATGCTTTATAATTTTAAAATACCATTTTGTTAGTATATATATATATATATGTGTGTGTGTATACTAACAAATATAATGTAATAATTTAAAAATAAATACTATGGCTCAAAGGATATATTTATTTTACTCATTGTTTGAAAGCAGTTAAATTCATCATTTCTTTTTAATAAAAATCTGAATTTTTTTTTTATTCCCCAGTAGTTAAAATTGTATAAACTATTGTTGTAACTAGTTAATTTGCTATTTAATTATTAATTGGTTTTAATCATTCCAGATAATTTCCAAAATCAACATTATATTTTTAAAATCATTTAATAATTTTCAAAATCAATAAAATAAATAGTTCTGTTAATTAAATGCATTTAAACTGAATAATTACGTTAAAATTTAAATTATTTCTTTAATTTAAAAAAATAATAAGCTAACTTAATTACCCAGCAATTGACTTCAGTGTACGAAATAAGCTATTGAGTTCAGTTTAAAACTTGGTGAAAAATTTTGAATGCAAATTTTTCATATTAAATTCACAGTACCGAAGGATTTCTGTTTTTAATTATGTAAAAAATAACATTCCACATGAGAATCCATGTTGTTATTACATATCTTTTAGTATTCCTTAAATTGTTTTGCGTGATTATTGAACTGAAAAATTATAGTTGCCTTGTAAAGTAACAGATCATAATCATAACAAAATAATATTTTTTTTTTTTTTGTGAAATGAAGAGTAACGCAATTCCCATTCTAAAAATCGAAAATACATATGTTATAGGATTTATTCTCCCAATTTTTGTGATTATATTGATTTTGATATTTTAAACAATAGTTGAAGTATGTGTACTCAAATTTTGAGAAGTGCAAAGCTATCAACATTCCTAATTAGTGAAACTTGTGAAATTTCAAATTCAGTGGGAAACCAATAAATGTAAATTGAAATGTAATATTTATGTATAGGAGGTACTTTTCTAATCAAGTTATCTGGGAAACATCTGTTTAATGATATATTCCAGGTGAGTCTATCAATAAATCGCCTTCAGCTGGCTGTAACAAATTATTGAAATGCCATATTGTCACTTCGACATTCTTGCATATATATATAGGGGTGCTGCTTCATTTACCTTTATTCTCAGAAATTAAACTCTAGTAACTAGTTGTATACGAGAAAATATTACCATTTTACGAACATTATGTCTGATTCAAGGAGTAAAGAATAATTTCATTTCCATGTTGAAGATTTCTCTTCGGACACGGATAGTGAATTCCATTTATGAATAAATCAGAAGTCAACATATCTGTATTCGGTTCTTCAAATCCACTCGAGTATTTTCGCCATTTTTCATTTGATGACGAAATTTTAGAATTCATTATTTTAAATACTAATGGATACGCAAAGTTATATTTTAAAAATAATGAATTGACACCAAGTTCTCGTTCAGCTCAGTGGAAAGATATAAATTAAAAAAAAATTGCTACTTTTTTTTTTTAAAAAAAAAAGACAAAAATTTATGTGTTTAGTTGTTACCAACATTTCTGTGTCCAAAACTATAAATGCCCATGATTTAGTTTAAAGATTTTATTTACAGTCAAAAATTCTGCACATAAACAATAAAACATGACAACATAAAAAAAAAAAATTCAAATACCATTCGGTAAAAAAGGATTTTACATGTTTTCTAAATTTGAAAATTCATATTTATATTCTAAAATATGGCGTTGAAATAATTTTATATTTTGATTGACAGTTTACAAATTATCTTCACTTCACAGAAGAAAACTGTTACCCTAAGTGGGGTGAGAAATTTCTACATTTTAGAAAATTTATGTTTTAAAACCGTATTATTTAGATCTGAATATTAGATTCCAACCAAAAATTATCAATGAAATGTTACGATATAGAATTAAAATTAATTTCGTTATGTTAAGATTTATGTGTTGACTATTTTATATAACTCGATTTATTTTCAAAATTTTTAATTGAGTTCTTATAAATGAATATAATAAATAATAAACCTTGAAAGTATAATTATAACATAAATTTATAAATATTTCATTTAAAATATTTGTAAGTGTCTTCAGTAAATTTATGCATCATGCTAATACCTAAGCATTATTTCCATTCTGATAAGTGTATATGTATCGCATGAAGTACTGACATAAATATTATTTTTTTATTAAAATAATTTCATTATGAAGAAAAATTTAAGTACAATAATTACAGTTGAATGTAAACTATTATATATATATATATATATATATATATATATATATATATTTAAAGGTAAGAGAATTTTAAAATGTTATTTTTTAACGTCCAACAAAAAAATAAAGCTTTATTATTTTATTTACATTTTTTAATATATTTTCTATTTTTTGTCGAATATTTATAAAAATATAGTAACATGATAATTCTACTAACATGTTATTAAATTTTTTAATTAAAATTATGTATGATGTGAAGTTAATAAAAACCTGATAACTCACAAGGATTAAATATTCTTAGAACAAAATATATAATCTAATATTAATAAAAAGTAAATTTAAAAAATGGAAGAATTATATAAAAATATCATTTCAGAATTGCTTGAAATACTAAATTCATTTATAAAGTTTTTAAAAGAAACCAATTTATTATTTTTTATTCGTTCTAATTCTTAGGAAAATCTTTTAACTTTTTAGATTTTCATGTATTTGAACAAACTAAATAATACAGATTCCTTATATTTTAAACTTGTAGAGAAATGACATATTTATATATTCTTTTATTATCCACAATCAAGTTTACAATTAATTATTACACTTTACAAATTAAAACAAATTAAAGCAAAAATTATATATATATATATTAATATTTTAAAAATTAATTTGATCAAAATTGAAAATAAGTATTATATGTTGCTTATAAATTACAATAGTTAGATAGTCTTTAACAAGAAAAATCTAAATGTGAATAAATATTGAACAATAAAACGTAATTAGAAAACTGTTGCAATCTTGAAACTGAGGATTGTGAAAACCGTGCATAAAAATATATTTTAATACTTTCAATTTGAGCCCGCATTAGTTAAATCAACCGTAACTGTTCAGTAATGAGTTCCCATGCCGCGATTTCACGGCAGTCCGTCAGTTCTGGGGGGTTTCCCTACCAAAGTGAAACCAGTTTTCCCTACCAAAGGGCTTGGGATAGCCAGTATACGCACAGAAATATTTGCTCTAGTTAACTCGGGATATCTGAGTTAAATGCATAGAAATATTGTACATTAATAAAAGGGAAAAAGTTTAAAAATTAAAGAAAAAAAAAATAGTACATTTGTCAAAAATATTTTATGAAAATTAAAAAAGTAAACAATTCTTATGTGATGAAAGTATCAAATTTGTACTTTTTTTGTATCATTTCTTATAATTTTATGCTTAATAAAGCTGAATTCTGTGGCAAGACAGCTCATCGGGGACAAGATTTACAGCTCCTATATCAGTTTTCTTAGCCGAGGGCTCTGGAGTGCGAAAAATATGTCCGGTTAGGTGGTCAGTCTAAAAGCGAAATCCCTAACGTTTAGTTTCCAAGCATGCTTGGTACACAATTTTATCGTCCCATTGAAAGGGAGAATGTTTGAGTCGACCCACCCGACCCGAGATTAGAATCTCTTATTCATGCGTTGGGAGCGCAAAGTGTTACTTCTTCTACGCCATCAGCCTTCTATAATTTTACACAAAAAGGATATTTTTCACATTGAATTTTTTAAATAAAACGAATATTTAAGCATTTATTCCTTTACCTAAAGAAATTAAGTCTTTGAATTAGCGAAACACATGAGAAATTAGTTTTGTAAAAGTATTTCTATCAAGATATTTTTGTTATTGATTATACACAACAAAAAGAATAATTAATTTTTAACAATTTAAATGTGGAATATTTCATCCCAGAAACATACTTTGTGCTTAATATGAATTTGAATTAAGAATATTTTTGAACAAGACGTATTGAATGTATAGAAATAAACACAACGACATTGGAATATAGTTTAAAAATAACTCATCGTATCAAATGAAATGGGAATATGCTATTTAAAGTAAGAAATTTTAAAGTAATAAAATAATGCTTAATTTACCTTAATGAGAGATGTCCTGTTACAGACTATATGCATCAGTATTAAAATATAACACAAACTGAGATTTTTAATTATTCAGTGATACATTTATCTTAACAAAATCAGAGACAGAAATAAATTCATTATTTAAATAAATATCAATAGAAAATAATGAAAAACATCAGACTATAACTATTCTTTATACGCCATTTTACGATAGCTTGCTCAATGTATAAATAAATGTATTTATATATTTGTTAGAAGTGAAGCATTAACATGTAGCGGAAAACTTTCGTTACTTAGTTTTGGCGAATGAATTTCCTTATCACTTCGCTGTTTGCACTTTTTTATTATTTGTTGCATATAAATTTTGTTCTAATATCAGTTTGACATGAAGGAATCGCAGATGATATGTTTAAGAGAAAAGTATGCTATTGTTGATAATTTTTAATCTGATGTGAGATGAATTTTGAAATTTATAACTTCTAGCGAGAAATTTGTCGATTGAATTTTATTTGTTGATTCTTTATTAAAATATTAACAAGATTCAAAGATATTTTAACTTCGTAATCTAACAGTTAAAAATGTATTGGGACGAAAATAAAAAATAATAGGTTGGGGAAAAAGTAATCCATTATTTTTTCGGTAGACGTCTGTAGTGATCGATATCTCGTGAGGTATCTATCAAACAATTTCAGATTTATGCTCGTTGGAAAGGTGACATTTGACACTAAAATATCCTCTTGCGGTTTTTTGTTTGATTCATTCAGTTACGAGTACAAGGTTTTAAAAATGGAAGACAACAAACAGAAAATTCGATACATTTTCGTTTTTCTCTTGTAACGGAAAAAAGATAGCCGGGTGGCTAAAATTGTGAAAGGTGTTTATCGTCCCATATAAGACTGTAACAACCAGTTACGTACAATTTTGGTTTCGTCGATTCCGTTCGGGTATTTTTGATGTTAGCGATGCACCACGCATTTGGATACAGCATCGTCGAAAATGTCTATAAAATATAAAAAATGATCGAAGTTAACCGCATGTCAGCAGTCGTAACGCGTAAGACCTAAAAATCTCCATGAAAGCTGTTTTAAACCTTTTTACAAAGTGAATCCAAAAGAAGTTACATAAAGTTCACGTAAAAATAAGGGATTTCTTTTTCCCCAACCTAATATATAGTTTTTGGCACCAGAAAAAAGAATTGTGCCACAATTATAAATCTCGATATGGTATTCTACCAACACTGGAACATAACATTGTTTTATTAGTGAATAGTAATATAAAATATATGTTCTTCAATAGATGATATAGCAAAACTTGATATCGATACAAGTAAACACTCATTAGAGACTAGATCTATTAAGTTGCAGATGTTTCTTTCAATGAAGTAAATCCTGTCATCATCGTAGAAACTTAAAGATCGAATTTAAGTATTAAGATTATTATATTTAAGTATTATTTATTATTTAAGAATTTAAGTAACTGGTAAGTATTTCGAGGGGATTTGAGTTATCTGCCAAAAGTGCTGATGACAAAGCAATCCATTTATGATGTCAACATTGTTGCGATATCTGAATTGTATATGGGTGAAGGTTGTCCTGTGTAAAAACAGAAATGCGCAGGACAGATACCATAAACAGGGCCATGGAATGCACAATGGTATTGACAAATGTGTGTATGTGTGTGTGGAATTATTGTATTATTACAAATAATCAAGTATAACCAGGAAATTGCACTAGTTATGTTGTGATCCCTTGATAGCGAATGTTGAAATCAGCCACTATCGCCTTATCATTATGAAAATATAATATGGCTACTAATATCATCTATATAATTGATTGGTTAACAATGGCATTTCAATATTTGGACATTGTTGCTTAATCGTTAATTGCACTATTTTAGAAAATCCAAATAAAAATGACTACCCTAGTAGCAGAGGCTTATTGGTATTACACTGGCCATTCACCG
>JAPDSC010126871.1:0-10635 GCA_026290005.1 Latrodectus geometricus
CTGTAATTTTTACAGCATTTTTTGCTGTAATTTTTACAGCACTTTTTACTATGCATTTTACTTCAACCTTTCCAGAACCTATTTTAAAACCTATTGCTATTTACAGCTATCATCAGGCTTTCATATTTTTTTTTCTATTTTCATTCTCCCCTCCACTTTGTTTTAGTTCTCATGAAACATTTATTTAGGAGTTCTTTTTTATGTAAGAAAATTTTTGAATGAAATGTAGATTATTTTTCTCATGACAAGAAAATCCAATTCATCCCTTTTCTCATTAAATAAGTGCATTCATGTCCTCTTGAAACTCTTTATATATTATGGATGCAGAAAGATTTATATGATAGCATAATTATTTTCAAGACCTTTTTTATTTAACTATTTTTTAGAATCAAGCAATTTAAAATATATACTTTCATTTTACAAATATTTTTTGCATATGCAATTTGATGAATATTTAAAGATAAATGTATAATGAGTCCAGACACAATGTTTAATTACAATGATTATTATTTAAATGATTTCCAATTGATGGATATAAAATATTTCTTTCATATTCTATCAAATGTTAACATATTTAATGTTTAAATACAAAAACCCTTTCTGTTTCTTGACCAGTTTTATTGAATTTCTTGTAGAATTAAAATTCATTGAAACGTATTATTGTTATATTTTTATTTTAACTGAGAGTTTAAAATACACAATAACCAACTTTCTTATTATGTGCTAAGTAATTTAACAAATATTAATTGAAATATGAAGCAATTTGTAATTCAGTATATGTAGCATAAAGAATATAAATGTTACATTGCAGAAGATATCATTTTTCAGAACATTCTGTTACTAATTATTTAACTTTCAATACCATACACGATGATTAGTTATTTAGACTTAACACCCCAAAGTCGTAATTTTAAATGTAGGTTGAAATTTTTATAATGAATTTTTAAGAAATAAAGAAAGAATAGTTATATTGGATAAGATATAAAACTAAACATAAAATCAATTTTATATTTACCTACGATTTTATAGACTAATGATAGAATAAAACCTTCAAAAAATTCCATTTTACTAAAAATACGAAGGGCAATTAGTTAACTATATGGTATTTCAATTATATTGTACAGACAATAAAAATTACTTTTTGATATTAATTAGATTTTTTTTAATTTTTTTTTTTTTTTAACTTTTTTTCCATTATAATAAAAGCAAATAAAAATTCTGAGGAAATAAAGAGTTTCTATTTAATAATTGACAACACACAAACAATAGCAAAAAACTTTTTTTGTTTATTTATCCTACATTTTAATCATAACCATTCAAAATTAGACAAATTATTTAAGAGATAATACGCGTGCTTGAACACCATCTTTGACAGATTTTTTGGATTTGGTCCCTCAAGAGGGGTTAATGTTGAATAAGCACCTGAAATACAAAAAATAGAAATTAGACACATGAACAGCTAAATTAAAATTTAATATCATTAAGATTTATTAAAATTATTTAGTTTTCTTCAGAATCGCTGTTTTTCAAAAACAGACAGATTTGTTTTTAAAAACAATTAAAAAATAATTTCGTATAATATGAAGCAGTTTCATGAAATATAAATTATTCTGATATCATTAAAATGTATCTAAATATAAATATACCTTTGAATGAATTCCATTGTTCCAAATAGTTCTTCCGGATATTTGATATTAAATGCATATTAAATACATTCAAATCTTCATTTACTACGATTCCATCAATTAATATTATATATTTTGTTGATGAAAATATATCACAACCTAGAAACAATAAATTTAAAATAAATGTATTTTTACTTGTTTAAATAACTGCACTTGCATCTTGTAATTATTTTCAAGTAATAAATAAAATTAAATCTCTAAAGAAAGTGAAAATATATAGAAAGTCAAAATAATTATATGTCATATCTTTCACAAATCGTATATGAATCATTATTCAAATTATCTAAATCATGTTTTAATTCTGAGAAAGAAATTGAAAAAATATTAGAATAATCGAGTGTTTCTAAATATAAGAATACCATGTGTTTTAAATTATCTTAGTTTTTGTATAATATAATACGTTTTACAAAATACATAGAATAGCTTCTGTAATGATTAATTTAATAAAGAAAATTATCATAATTTTGTGCATCAGTGTTTGGATACTTAAATATCCTCTTCGTATATTTCCATATTTATAGCAAAAATTTAAAACTTTATAAGTAGAGCGACTGACGTAATGGTCATAACAACAAGCCATTGAACACTAAATAAAACTGCTTTAAATGAAACAACAATTGCTAAATGCATTTAAAAGCTCATAATTCTTTATTTTAAAAATATTTTCTTTTCTTCATTCAATACAGCGTAATAGATAGCTAAACATCTGAAAATAAATTATATAACATCTAAAAACACTTTGCATTTTGGTTTCTCTTGTAGGACATCACAATGAAGGAAAAGGAAAAACTTTAAAAAAATCCGCCACACAACAGATTTGCTTGCAAAAATTTAACACCTACTCCAGTTTTCAAATGTGCCTGGAGTTGACATCAAAAGACTTTAGCTAGCATAGTACTACTATTAATAGTTATTATACGATTTTTCTGTAAGACTTTCTTTACAAATCTTACACCTCCTTTGTAATTTTTTAATCTCCAAAAACATCTACATATTTAAAAATTTTTATTTTTTTTTTAAAAATTGCAACTATGTTAGAAGGTATCATTTAATGTGCACCATGTTTACTATAATACTTAATTACCATACGTATACAATAGTATTAGAAAAAATGTTGAGCACAACATATTTTAAATAAATTAGGCAAAAACAAATTAGAAAGCTTTCACTCATGTACTTCTGTTTCTTAATTATAGTTCTTGATTCTATAGTTTTTTTTTCTAGGAATTTAACATATTTAATAAAAGAATTCTATGAAAAAAGTATAAAACATATAATTCTATTTCTTTAGAAAATGAAATTCGATAATCAAGTAATTTTTATAACAATCAAAACACTTAAATAAAATATTATTATAATTTCTAAGAAGTTTTCATGATTAAAATATCAATCAGCTATATTAACAAACTAGTACAAAACATTCTAAATTTTAATAAACTAGTAAAAATATTTTGACATTTTATTCAAACTCCTTTGTATAAATTGAGCTTAGAATTTTCTGAAATATTCAATCAAATTTTTACGAATTTATATCAATAAAAGTAAACTAATAGATTGTATAATAAATAATAAGAAAATTGTACTTTACCTTATATTTGGTGATTCAGTTACAAGGGAAATTCAAACCTTTCAAAATTCTAAACACAAGCAACATTTATAATTTCACGGAAACGAATGCAAATGAAAATAAATAATGGCGTCGTTTCAGAATAAAAGCAAACGATAATCCCACCAATTTGAAGCGCATGCGCAGTGACAAGCGATTTTCTCTCTCTGAATTTTACAGTAAAATTTACTGTAATCTTCAATGTTCTTGTTACAGCCATTTAAATAACAGTGATTTTTACTGTATTTCTTCCGTTTTTTTTAACAGTGCACGAAAAAATATAGCTAGTTATGCTATAGCAATTCTCTTCAAGTGCCAAAAGAACAGTATTCGAATTTCGCAATGCGCTTACGAAGAGTTGTTGCTATTGTTGAAATAATATTAAGTTTATCAGGAAATGCTATTTCTGCAGCAGCAGTCAGACATTCTTTTATCATCTCTCCATCCGCAAAGGATTTCAGTTTTTTTTTTAGCCAGTATTTGATGAACAACAAACTATAGCCTTAATGCAACAATGCAGAGGTGCCACACATCTGACAAGTTCAAGAGAAGAAGAAGAACTATAGCCTTTACTGCCGCGTTTGATAAAATAGCTTGATTTTTAAAAATGGCCATTTATTTTCCCTTCTTTATTTGATTAAACTCATCTGTCCATTGTTGTCCTGTTAAGTTTTTATATTATTTTTCATGTTTTGTATCGTAATATCTTAGTAAGTTATACTCTCTTAATGTCATATCTACATACATACAGCTTTATCTTTGACGAAAGCCCACATTTCCACATTTTTTGGAAATGCCTGTGCTCATCCGCAACCTTCCGTTTTCGTTTTTTATTTTATTTTATTTTTTTTATTTTTATTATTTTTTTTTATTTACTTCACCAACATGCTATTATAAATAGAAAGTTCGAAAGTTAAAAAAAAATTATAGGAAAACTTAATTTTGAATAAAAGAACTCTAATATTATATTACTTTTTGACAGTAATATTGCACTCACGCCTTTCAGGAAACACAAGAATTGCTAAAATTGTTAGTTAAAAGCTTACCAGTCTAACTAATTGTACGACAGAAGCAAATACAAAAAAGCACACACGCGACGCGTTTGTATTGCATGTTTGTACAAGTCGCATACAAGTGAGTAACTCGTCACAAAAAATTGTTTCGGTTTAATATGCACTACCATTTTATTATAATTAATTTCATAACGATATATTGATGAGAGAAAGTCGATAAAATGAATTCAATTTTAGAAATGCTTGATGGGCCGTATAAGCAAGGCGCGTGCTGCTGAACCCTGGTCTAGACCCTTTTCTTAAACTCCGCCACAAGAAGTCTATGAAGTTAAAATCTTAACCAGCAACAAAAGAGAGCGAATTCGTCAGAAAACTGGTGCCGGCAAAGAAGCAACGTCAGAAAATGTCACAAAAAAAGTCTTGGAGATATTTCTGCGAGTACACCCGTATAAGAATATCCCCCTTCTTTCTCTTTCATTTTTTATTTTTCCTCTCTTCGAAATAATGTTTACGATGAACTTTGTTCAAACATTTTTATGATGAAAAATTATTGATGATATATCTTTACAGATCTCTTTAAAATAATTTTTGGAACATTAAATATTACCTTTTATTCAAAAAATTTAATTATTTTTTAATGATTATAAAATAAATTAATTACTTTATTAAAAATTGAAAATGTACTTTAGGTCCCCTGCTTAAAGCATTTTCAAAATCGCTGATGTCATGGTGAAAATTCTATCGTTATTTCAAAGTGAAACTTAATTAGCGACCAATGAAAAGGCTAAAACAAAAGAGTAATTAATAAGCATGCGCGAAAAATATCTTCTAATTCGCAAGTTGGGGAAGTAATGGACCTAAAGCGCAATTGAACCATTAATCATCTTATTAAATTTAAGAAAGTTTATTGATTTTATAAAATTATGTGGAGTAAAAATATAACACACAAAAGATATAAATTATATTGACAAATAAAAAGAAAATGCTTTACACAATGATATAAGCTATATGCTTTGCAAAACATTTGAGAGATCTGTGACATCTTATAATCTGTATTAATAACAAATATGGAATTTTTTATGAAAGGAAATAAATTGAAATTAAAAGTCTTACTTTCCTTACATTTTAATGTGCTATTAATTCAATTTAGATTAAATACACAGAAGAACATATTCTACATTTAAATATACTTTACTTAACATTATTCAAAAAAATTAGTTATTGTGTTTAATATTTATAACTAACAAAAATAATAATATTGTTATATATTGCATATGCATGTTGCTGAAGTTGCTTAGAGATGTATGGTTTTTTATTAATAATAAGCTAAATTAAGTTTAAATATAATTACACAACAGCATACATATTTTTAAAGAGGATTAAAGTCTTAAAAACCATTTATTGCAATCAGTTTATTATTAATTACATAACTAAAATATATGTATGTATATAATTTTTAATGACACACACACACACACACACATATATATATATAAGGAAAATTAACTGTTAATGCAGAATTTTTAAAAATTCAGGAATGCATTATTATATTATTTGTTTTTATAAAATAATTTATATGAAAAATATTCAAAAATTACTTTTTGAATTATATTAATATTTTGCTTGCATTTTATTTAAAAATTTATAGTTATTCAAAAAAAAAAAAAAAAAAAAAAAAAACCCCTATAGCTATTTATTTTTAAAATATATAATATTCGAAGCAAAGATGTAATTCAATGAGTTGGACTTAAATTGTTATCATGAAATGTTAATGAAATATACACTAGTTTTGTTGGATAATGATAGTTTCCAATCTATCTATATATATATATATATATATAAATAAATGTGTGTCTGTCTGTCTGTACTCGATAGATTCAAAAACTATACATCGAATCACCGTGAAAATTTTGGAAATAATTAGATATATTCCTAGGAAGGTTTTCGGAATTTTTTTTTAAAATCAGAGTTGGAGTTCTCAAACAAATATCCTAAAAATATGAAAATAACATTTAAATAGTAATATTAGTTAAAAGTGTAACCACATGAATAAATTGAAAAATTAAATTTTTATCCATGAAATTTACTCATAGAACATACTTTTATAAAACAAATTAAACTGTAAAAAAAAGCATACCCATAATAACAGTTGTAATAAATATATAAATCCCAAGGTAAGTAAAATAGTGAATCGTTCTATTTATATATTTCAATTGTTTGAATATTATAAATTATATTAAAATTTAAATATTTTAAATACATAAATTGCGTTTCCTTGAAGATTTCAACAAACTAATTTAAATTACAAAAAACAACATTAATGCATTTGACTTTCGTTTTTTCTCTAGCAAATTCTAAAAGACAAAAAATACCGTAAAAAAACTTTGAAATTATTAATACAAGAATAAATTATTAATACGTGAATAAACAAAATTATTGATTTCCAACTGAAGAAAATAATTGGAAATTTATTTTATTTAACCCCACAATTATGCCACCAAATGAAGTGACATTGGTCGATATACAAATCAAGCAAAAAGGAGAAGAGAAGGACGAGCTTCAGAAACAAGTGAGCAGAGACAAGCTAGACAATAAAAAGATCAAGTTCACACTGCTCTTATTCGAGTAAACAGAGACAATCCAGGCAGCAAAAGAATCGAATTCGCAGGACACAGACAAGATGAACGATACATACTGATTTGAATTTATGTGGTTTCAATTACAATTCCCTTCACAATTATAGTTTTAATCTAAGAGTAATAATTGGAAAAATGGATAAAAAGTATGCCTATTGTGATGCTCAAAAATTAAAAAATGAAACACCAAATACGCTCTGTGCAGGTAGAAAAGTAAAGATGTCAGATTTGCGTTCACCACATACCCCAATATTAAGTTTAATATCAGGTGAAACAAATCAATCAAAAAAATTTTTCATTTTGGTAGCTCCGAACAATGTCATTTTTCCAAATGACATCGTTCGGAGCAACGAATATCTTTAGCGCAAATTATAAACTCCACCATGTAATGTTAGAAATTATTGGGGGATCGGAAAAGTACTCAGTCTATAACAGGGGATGAATGCACCATGGTACACGAGAAATCATCGAAAGCACTCAATCGCACATTAAAAGATTTGAGAGGAAATGAACAACTCTAAGGTGAAGCGCTCATTTTGCTAGCTGGTGATTTTCGACAAATTCTACCAGTTATACCACGTTCAACACGTGCAGATGAATTGAATGCATGTCTCAAATCATCCGTGTTATGGCGGTATGTGGAGAAAATATCTTTAAAGACCAATATGCGTCTTCAATTACAACAAGATGAATCTTCTGAACGATTTGCAAAACTATTATTGGGGATGGTAAAATGGAAATGGACGAATAAACATACTGTATTAAATTACCAGAAAATTTTTGTCACATTGTAAAATCCACTGATGAATTGAATGCCAAAATATTTCGAAATTTGTCACCGAATTCAATAATTTCTGTGAATTCCATGTGAGAAATAATTCTTCAATAATTTCAAGAATTCCATGTGAGAAGCAAGAATTTGATAAATTCATTCTTCTGACATGGGCAGCTGTACATTGGGAGTTCATGAATTGGAAAACCATCAAATTTTATTTATTCTTGCACCATATAAGAAAACAAAAAATGTTGTATATTTACAAGCAGTACTAAAATAAAGTTCACCATCGGTCAACAAATATCATTCATTTCATGATGATATTTAATAATTGAAAAATTACTGTTCAATAGAAATTCGTTTTTAATATTGTTTAATATCATACGTGAAGAAGCATGCTTATTCTACTGTGTATATCAAAGATTTGCACACATGTTGTTTTCAAAGGACACATATATAGGGATAATTTTATTGTTAGTTTTTATTTTGATGTATTGAATACATTTGATCATTAATACACTACTGGTACTGGCCATTAAAATTGCTACACCAAGAAGGCGACATGCTACAGACGTGAAATTTATACGAAAGAAAGAAGGTGCTGTGATATGCAAAGGATTAGCTTTTAAGCACATTCAGACAAAGCAGGCGCCAGTAGCGACACCTACATTGTGTTTAAATGAGGAAATTGTTCAGCCGGTTCCTCATACACAAATTGCATTTGAACGTTGTTGCCTGGTAAAAAGTTGTTGTGATGCTTCGTGTAAGAAGGAGAAATGCGTACCAGCACGTTTCTGACTTTGATAAAGGTCGAATTGTAGCGTACCTGGATTGCGGTTTATCTTATCGCAGTATTGCTGCTCGCGTCGGTCGAGATCCAATGACTGTTAGCAGAATATGGAATCGATGGTTTCAGGACGGTAATACGGAACGCCATGCGGGATCTCAACGGCCACCTATCACTAGCAGCCGAGAAGACAGGCATATTATCCGCATGGCCGTAATGGATCGTGCAACCACGTCACGAGCCGTGAGTCAATAAACGGGGTCGTTTGCAAGACAACAAGTGTCTGCACGAACAGTTCGACGACGTTTGCAGCAGCATGGACTCTCAGCTAGGAGACCATGGCTGCGGCTTCCCTTGACGCTGCATCATAGACAAAAGCGCCTTCAATGGTGTGATCAACGGTGAACCTGGGCTCACGAATGGCGAGACGTCATCTTTTCAGATGAATCCAGGTTCTGTGTACAGCATCATGATGGTCGCATTCGTGTTTGTCATCGTCATACTGGCCCATCACCTGGCGTGATGGTATGGGGTGCCATTGGATACACGTCTCGGTCACCTCTTGTTCGCATTGACGGTGCTTTGAATAGTGCACGTTACATTTCTGGTGTTTTACGACCCGTGGCTCTACCCTTTATTCGAGCCCTGCGAAACCCTACGTTTCAGCAGGATAATGCCCGACCGCATGTTACCGGTATTGTACGGACCTTCCTTGATACGGAACATGTTCGGCTGTTACCCTGGCCAGCACGTTCTCCAGATCTTTCACCAATAGAAAACGTCTGGTCAATGGTTGCAGAGCGACTGGCTCGTCACCAAATGGCAGTCACTACGGCTGATGAACTGTGGCATCGTGTTGAAGCTGCATGGGCATCTGTACCTGTACATGCAATTCAATCTCTGTTTGACTCAATGCCCAGGCGCATAACTGCTGTTATTACTGCCAGATGTGGTTGATCTGCGTGCTGATTTCTCAGGACCTACCCAGCCAAATTTTTTGAAAATGTAATCACTTGTTATTTCTAGTATAATTTATTTGTCCAATAAATATCATTTTGTTATCTGCATTTCTTCCTGGTGTAGCAATTTTAATGGCCAGTAGTGTAATAATGTTTACGATAACAAAACTGCCCTTTTGTTCAATTACAACAACGTGTGAAAGGGTAAAGTTAGTTATCTCTAAAAACTATCAAATTTTAAAAAGCATATCAAGAAATTATACATTCTGAGTTTCAATATAAATAAATTAAAAAAATATATACATAAATAAATCAAATGTTTTGTTTAATATGCAGTCATAATTTCTCATAGCTCATATAGCTCATCAGTCAAAATGTAAATTTGAATTCAATATGTGATGTGAATAAAGTTTCATTGTGGTTGAATAGCAGATATATATGTGAATGTTTGTTATGGTAAATTCGCTGGTCTAGATCTTACCGGCGAAATCGGTCTTGTTGCTACTGGCCTTAATGGAAATTCTTTAAAACTGCTCTTGTTTCTTTTTGCTTTTGAAGTACAGGTTTAGAAGACAGTTTTACACACTTCAAATCTTTAATATTAATTTAAGAAACTCAAAAAAAGTAATGGAATTTTTTTCTCAAATGTATTGTAAAATTTAGAATAAGAAACTTCCACCTTGGCTTATGTTTACGTCACTCTATCAAATTTCAGTATTATGAGACGGTTGGTTATTTGTTGGCATATTGCTTTCCAGTATCCCGAAACAGACATCTCGTGAAAAAAAAAACATTTCAACTTTCATTTTCTGTTTACTATTTTTAAAGAAAGAGTAATGGATCTTCGTGTAGATTTCGATATTGACATTAATTGCTCTTAGTTTCCGTTTCGTAAAATAATATTTTTTGATGAAGTCTCTGCAGTAAGTCTAATAATAAGTAAATCTCTTTCCTATATTTAAATTAAAATTTTGTAGATTGTAAATAAAAAAAAATATATAATTACCTTTGATTTATTGTGTAAAGAAAAGGGAACTATAGTATATGCAAATTGATCTTATGATAAGTATAAACTAATCATAAAAAATGAAGTAAGCAGTTGGATAAATTTTTATTTTATTTTAAACGGCTGTATCCCAGTGTACGGTGCGCTATTTTTATACAATTAATATAA